>CM033646.1:42510968-42702966 GCA_019512145.1 Engystomops pustulosus
GGATATCACACAAATCAGTTGGACAGATGTGTGGAGCTACTCCATGGAGCAGTGACATGGATCTCTACTGATAAAAAGCATAGTAGAAGATGACCACCTGGAGGTCATGAGGAGCAACCCAGAGACTGAGATGGTTTACCTCTGCTAATGGGAAGACGTCCAGGAGGAAAACAGTCACAATGAAGATGAATATGGAGTAATAGGAGGTTATATGGATATAGGGAGATGTTATATGGAGTAATAGGAGGAGATATAGGGAGATGTTATATGGAATAATAGGAGGAGATATAGGGAGAGGTTATGTGAAGTAATGGGTGCATTAGCCCCAAATCCCCACTTGCCTCCATGGCACTTTTCTGAAAACTGCTAAAACATTGCACCAAAGATAATATTAGATAATAAAGTAATGAGCATTTCTTGCAGGGCCTGTGGGTCATTTCCTACTTCCCGACCATTCACCTCTCTGATGACATCTCCCACATGTAGAAGACCTGTTGGTCATCACACCACCATCCAGATCCTGCAATCACCAGTTCACCACTTCTACGCGGAATGTTCACTCCCGATAACAGGAGACAACAACAGTGACAATGCAAGGACACAAGCAATAGCCTTGGGAAAAATAATGGGAAATACTGGCAGCTTTGATCCAAATTTATCAACATGTTTCTCCTGCTTCTTCCTTACTCCCCCATACGCACTGCATCAGGTGGAACGGGCTGGGTGCTCAGAGTGGATCCATAAGAGGACTGGAGGAGGTCTCATAGTTTTTTGGATGCAGAGTCACTGGTTTGTAAAGAGACTGGAGAAGAAGGAAACATAGATACAATTAAATAAGTCAAAGTGAAGCAGCTCGGCCACTCCATTAATGCTACTCCTTTATCACTTGATGAGGTTAGTTGGGCTAAACCCTCAACTGATTACATGTTCTTATTATGTCATGTCTATATTTAAACTTTGTTAATAAATCTGACCAATTGGGATCCAACATTTTACCATTTTAAAGATATTGGCCCACATTCACTAAAACTGGGCCAACTGCCTGTGTAGAGTGCAGAGGGCGCCAGATTCAGGATTTCTGGTGGACGTTCTTCATGACACTGGTGCTCCATGCAATGCCCCGACAGAGTGCACCACTGTTTTTTGGTGCACCTTTAACATAGGGTGTGCCAAACACTTTTGTAGGACTTTGCATGATAAATGTGTCATGCGGTGCAATTGAACACCATAACGGCCTTTTCAGTGCAGAGTTTTGTGTCGCATGAGGAATACTGAAGCCGCGCCACAAAATGGTCACTTGCAACACAAATTCTTAAATACTTGTGCAAGCAGTTTGCTCTTAAAGGGACGTGAAAGTTACCGAAAACTGGCACATGGCCCTCAGTGAATGTGGGCCAATTATTACTACATCATTGATGGGGAACAACCAGAAGCCAAAAACCGACCATCTATAGAGGTAGAATATTAGTTTTTAGAGAGCGAAGCCCAGCCTGCTGGCTTATAAATAGCAACAGCGTAAAGGACTCTTCTACCGAGAGAAAAGGCAACAAGAAGTAAGTTATTGGTCTAAGGACCAGAAAGGAGAACAAGATCAAGGTTCCTGTCACGTGTCCACAATGATATAACCATCTGGGCCAATGTGTCACTGCTTCATCCAAGTTCGAGCTTCACATAAGTACTTTATAATATATCAGTGCATTTAGTATCTTATAGTAGGTCCTAACTTTATACACTACCTGGAAATGGGGTTCCTGCAGGATCTTCTGCAGCTCAGCTGCTGTCCCACTTGGGTCTGAATCCAGCCATGTCTTGGAGAATCCCTGTACCACTGCAGGTTGTTCTCTCTCACAGCTTCCAACCTGGTTTCTTTCCATGCGCTCATGAGCCTGAAATAAAAAAAGGACATTCCATCATCCTCATAACATATCCATTTGCTGTGATGAACATGCTTCATGGTCCGGTACATTTTTTGCAAAAACTGACATAAATTTTATACATAAAGATTTTTTTTTACTTTTTATCCAAAAACGTATTCATTTTTTTTCAAAGAGCAGAAATTACCATTGGGCTTCCAGGATTCCTTAAGGAAAGAGTAAAATCAAATCAAGGATGGGAGGATAATCAAACGTCTGCATGACCTGCTGCATGGCTGTAAGATATAGAGAGAATATCTTAAAAGTGACACCAGAGAGAAGAACCTTATATCTCAAGAAACCAGAACAAATAACACACAGTTTCTCAACGGACAAAGGTGAACAGATCAATAGCTACAATATAATATGAAACAAGGAGGCTAAATATCTGAAACCCCAAGAGCTCTGGGCTGGAACACAAGAAGATCTTATATGGGCTATATACCTTCAGAAAAACAGAGGAAACTAATTTGTATGTTAGATGGAGAATCTTCAGGTGGAAGAAAGTATCAGGAGGAATTGAACAAGATGTAGTTGTAAAGATGATGAGAAGGATGATCCATAAACTTGATGGTGTATCCATGGGGGTGTGAGGTTGGATAAGAAAGACATCAGATGTGACCTATGAGAAATGTTCAAAGCGATGTGGAGGAGAGACACAAGATGATGGTGTCAGCCAGGTGTAAAGGATGTGGAGAAGTTACCATTCATTTGGTGAACAGCTTCTCTGTAGATCCATAGAACCCACCAACCAAATGTCAGATGTCTGCTGTTAGTCTTGTTTCTATCAGGCTTGTCTTCTACAGTATCATCTTCCTACTCACGGCAGCTCCTCCCTATTCCATTCCTTTTTCTCTTGCTTGCCCTCCATCCCTTCTCTCCGGTCATCGTTACATCAGTTACTAAGACTAATTAGGGCCAGATGCTGAGGCTTTGACAAGTGAATAATGACCCGGGGAGATATGGGAAGCAGTGGTCATAGAAACCATTTCATCTCATTCAACCATCCTGTGTATTTGTCATAGGTTAATAACTAGTAGTAGAATTAACCAGTAGAACACGGTGTAAAAGGCATGTAGCATACTGGTTGGCCAGGGCCAAAGTGTGCAAATACTAGGGCTACCCGGGAGGGGGGCAATGAAGTGGGTTTCTGCACCAATGTCAGCATACGACACTGCTTGCTTATTATTGCAGTAAGACCCCTTTAAGGCTCTTGCTTTGAAATCCCTCTCTAGTTTCATAGTACTGAAGATTACACGAATGGGGTACCAGCTTGGATGCTGCCATCATAACCTTTCACTACCACGTGCAATCAGACATCCTTTTGGCATCATCTATATTGTTATAGTGCTTTAACCATTGATTATACTCACTCAAATTGGCTTTTTCTAATACTAGCAGCTCCGCTAACACACGTAAAACGGTCACATATAATCCAATGTGCACGGATAAACAGACGGCTTAGCTGCATCTGCCCGGCTCACAGAATGGGTCATATAGTGTATATAATGTGATGCATATAATCCACATAGTAAAGCAACAATTAAATGGGCAAATGTATTAACGTGTGAAAGGGATTGTCTCCGCTCCCGTGTGAGGAGGGGGATGTCATCCAAGCAGGCGCACAAAGTGACATTCACATCAGAAGAGACAGAAGATAATAATAGCTGGGAGATGGAGGAAGAACCAGCAGTGACACAAGGAGAGCAGGATACAAAGAGGAAATATAAAACTAGAACATAGATAGATAGATAGATAGATCGATAGAAGATAGATAGATAGCATACGATAGATATTAGATGATAGATATGATATATGAGATAGTTATAGATATATGTTTGATGAAGAAATAATAGTAGTTGTTATAGTAGAGGTTAATATGGTTGTAAGGAGGAAGATATAGGGAGATTTTATATGGAGGAATATACATAGGAGGAGAATATAGGAGAGGTATATGGTGGGTGTATTGTAAAGGAGGAGATATAGGAGATGTTTATGGATATAATAGGAGGAGATATAGGGAGAGGTTATATGGAGTAATAGGAGGAGATGTAGGGAGATGTTATATAGAGTAATAGGAGGAGATATAGGGAGATGTTATAAGAAGTAATCGGGGGAGATATAGGGAGACGTTATGGTGTAATAGGAGGAGATATAGGGAGATGTTATATGGAGTAATAATAGGAGGAGATCTAGGGGCAGATTTATCAAGCTGTCTGAAAGTCTGAGATTTTTTTTATTTCATTGAACCAATCACGCTCGCTTATTTTACCAGTGCTCACGAATATTTTAAAGGGGAGCTGTGATTGGTTGCCATGGGCAACTAGAAAAATTCTGACTTTCAGACAGCTTGATAAATCTGCCCCATAGGGAGAGGTTATATGGAGTAATAGGAGTAGATATAGGGAGAGGTTATATGGAGTAATAGGAGGAGATATAGGGAGAGGCTATATGGAGTAATAGGAGGAGATATAGGGAGAGGTTATATGGATTAATCGGAGGAGATATAGGGAGAGGTTATATGCAGTAATAGGAGGTGATATAGGGAGAGATTATATGGAGTAATAGGAGGAGATATAGGGAGATGTTATATGGAGTAATAGGAGGAGCTATAGGGAGAGGTTATATGGAATAATAGGAGGAGATATAGGGAGAGGTTATATGGAGTAATAGGAGGAGATATAGGGGGATGTTATATGGTGTAATAGGAGGAGATATAGGGAGATGTTATATGGAGTAATAGGAGGAGATATAGGGAGAGGTTATATGCAGTAATAGGAGGAGATATAGGGAGAGGTTATATGCAGTAATAGGAGGGGATATAGGGAGAGATTATATGGAGTAATAGGAGGAGATATAGGGAGAGGTTATATGGAGTAATAGGAGGAGATGTAGGGAGAGGTTATATGAAGTAATATGAGGAGATATAGGGGAGGTTATATGGAGTAATAGGAGGAGATATAGGGAGATGTTATATGGTGTAATAGGAGGAGATATAGGGAGATGTTATATGGAGTAATAGGAGGAGATATAGGGAGAGGTTATATGGAGTAATAGGAGGAGATATAGGGAGAGGTTATATGGAGTAATAGGAGGAGATATAGGGGGATGTTATATGGTGTAATAGGAGGAGATATAGGGAGATGTTATATGGAGTAATAGGAGGAGATATAGGGAGAGGTTATATGGAGTAATAGGAGGAGATATAGGGAGATGTTTTAACCCTGTTCTTTACTAGTTTGTGTTTCCCAGAGTTTTATACACCACTTATTAGATATGTTTGGAAATTTTCGATATTTTTATCGATATGAAATATTTTCTGTGGATAGGAAATTCATTTTTAAAGTGTTCTCCGTTCAAAAATTACACAGCTAACATTTTAGCGCCCCATAAAGGTATTATGACCTCATATGCCTACATCACATTTCTGTGTTTGGACACGTTCAGCTTGTATGCCAGGAAAGCTCCTGAAGTAATTGCTAAATGTGCCAATAGACTTCTAAAGCCAAAAAGAGGACAAAAGAGTATCATTTTTGCCTCCGACTGTTTGTTTTATGTCCATATACTGCTTAGAAGCACTGGATATGATAGCATAGTAGACTTCATAATTTCTTCCGGCTGGCTATTGTCCATCTGTTTAACAGACACCATAACTGCCTGGGGTCCACCTACACAGTGGGATACTTTGCAGTTTTCCATTATAAAATATAAGTAAGGCATTTTATATGAATTATAATTTTGTATATACAGTGGGTACGGAAAGTGTTCAGACCCTTTTAATTTTTCACTCGTTGCTTTATTGCCACTACTTTATTGCTTATTAATGTGCACTCTGCTTCCCATCTTGACAGAAAAAAAAACTGAAATGTAGATATGTCTGCTAATTTATTGAACTAGAAAAACTGAAATATCACATTGTCATAAGTTTTCAGACCCTTTGCTGTGACACTCAAGTTTAACTCACATCCTGTCCATTTCCTTCTGATCCTCCTTGGGATGGTATTGCTAATTCCAGCTGTGTTTAATTAAAATGATCTGACTTGATTAGGAAAGGCACACAGCTGTCTATATAAGACCTCACAGCTCACAGTGAAAGTCAGAGCACATAAGAATCATGAGGAATAAAGAATTGCCCAAGGAGCTCAGACACAGAATTGTGGCAAAGCACAGATCTGGCCAAGGTTACAAAAGAATTTCTGCAGCACTAAAGGTTCCTGAGAGCACAGTGGCCTCTATAATCGTTAAATGGGAGAAGTTTGGGACAACCACAAATCTTCCTTGACCTGGCCGTCCAGCCAAACTAAGCAATCATGGGTGAAGAGTCTTTGTGAGAGAGGTAAAGAAGAACCCCAAGATCAATGTGGCTGATGGGAGAAAGTTTCACTAAGTCAACTATCACTACAGCCCTCCACCAGTCGAGGCTTTGATAGGACTAAGATTGAACTTTTTCATTTTAATTCTAAGCTATATGTGTGGAGAAAACCAGTCCCTGCTCATCACCTGCCAAATACAATCCTAGCAGTGACACATGGTGGTGGCAGCATCATGCTATGGGGGCAGGGACAGGACAATTGGTTGTAATTGAAGGAAAGATGAATGTGGCCAAGTGCAGAGATAACCTGGATGAAAACTTCTTCCAGAGTGCTCTGGACTCAGACTGGGCCAAAGGTTCACCTTCCAACAAGACAATGGCCCTAAGCACACAAATAAAATAACAAAGCAGGGGCTTCAGAACATCTCTGTGACCATCCTGACTGGCCCAGCCAGAGCCCGGACCTAAACCCAATTCAGCATCTCTGGAGAGACTTCTAAAGTGAACTGGAGAGGATCTGCAAGGAGGAGGCAGAGGATCCCCAAATCCAGGTGTGAAACACTTGTTCCCAAGAAGACTCCTGGCTGTACCAGCTCAAAAGGTTCTTCTTCTCAATACTGAGCAAAGGATCTGAATACTTATGACATATAGATAGTGATATTTCAGTTTTTCTTGTTCAATGAACTAACAAAAATATCTACATTTCTGTTTTTTCTGTCAAGTTGGGGGGGAAGAATGTACAATAATGAGGAAACAAATAATTTTTTTGATCTCACCAATTGGCTGCAATGAAACAAAGAGAGAAATATGTTATGGGGTCTGAATCCTTTGTGTACCCACTATATGAAAGGGGGCATAGATCTTTTTCTACCTCTTTATATATAAATACAATTTTATAGAATAAAATGTTTGGATTATTTCTGTCAATATTGAGGTTTAGTGATAAAGTTTATAGTCACTTCATGTCATTCCTGTGTCCTTCTTCTATGATTATTGGAGAGGTTGCATTCAGACCACATTCCCCCGGACAGTGTTATATGACTTATATAGTTACCTGTAAGTGTCTGTAACTTACCAGAGTCAGAGTTGATGGATGTTACAGCGACAGGCATTGAGAACTTACAGCTATCAAGATAGAGCAGACTGTAACTTGGAAGATTAGAAAGAACTGAAGAACAACAGAAACTCCTAGGAGTAAAGGGAATTATTGACAGATACATTTTATTACTTTACATTGCATACAGTGCAATAGCGGTTGTATACAAAAAGTGACTCTCTCCTTCCATGGTTATAATCAGTATTATAGCTCGGCACCATTAGAATAAAGGGAGTTGTGCTATACAAGATATAGTCTGGAGGACCTAACACAGACAGATGATTGATTTTAGTGAGAACAGTGCAATGCACATTTGTCTGACAGCTATCCTATCCAACTATCATCGGCTTAAACACAACATGTCATTTATATGGTATTAGTTTAACCTTCAAACTGGAACTCAGACCAAAGCTGTAAATAGATGGTCCAAGTTCTCACCAACAACTGGGAATATGGATTTCTTCAGCTTTCCTAAATGTGAGTCATCATAAAGACCATCAAGGCTTAGAAAATAATTGAACTGATTGTTCCATTTCTCTGTTATTACTCATGAAAATGCATAAATAAAGTGACAACTGGGCATTACCATTCACACTTCCAAATAGGAAGAACCCTACTGTTATAGTTGATCAGTGATAGGGGGCATAGTAATAACCAGTTGTCAGTTTATATACATTCCAGGAGGAATAACAGAGGGATGGCACAGTTAAGAAATCTACATTTTTTGAGAATGCAATTATTTTCTAAATAATCATTTTTTTAGATTGGTCTGCCTGTCTGGTCATCAAATGGCTGAAAACAGGAAACACCAGATTACATTAAACTGCACAGCAAATCTGGATCACATGGACTTCAGGTTTAGAATCCATTGACCCTGTTATATTTGATGCTGTGTGATAATCATGACACTGGTGTGTAGTGACCAACCATGATCATGTCTCTGGTTATTATTCCTTGTTTAGGGCTACACTGACTACTCTCTGATGAAAGTTTAATAAAACGAGCGTGATACAGATCACCGTAACATTATTTTAGATGACATTTGAAAATTAATATATATTCAATATTAAAAATAATATTCAACATAATAATACATCACATGCTCACATACATTAACATACATAATCTTACAAACACATACATTCCAGCTTGTGGTGCAAATTTGAAAATCCCCTCCAGATGTAGTGGAAAAATTCAGCATGGAAAATTAATATGTTGCATATTTTACCAAAATGCTGTGGATTTTCACTGTGGATTTTCATCCCTCCGGCACATAGGGTGAAATCCAAAGCCAAATACACTGCAAAATATAGAGTCACATGTAGTGTCAAGTGTAATATGTAGAATTTGTCATGGAATAACCATGGATTTGCGTCAAGGTCTGTAACCTTTATTACACATGATGTACACATATACTGTACACAGACCAACATATCTATGTGCATTAAAATGATTCCCATACACTAACATGTATACATATATAAACACACAAAAACACTTTCACATCTAGAAACATTTAGACATAAACTCACATATGTATGGAAATTATAGACTCACATATAATAATACTGTACATACAAGCAAATAAAACTACACACATATGAGCAAAGAGACACATACACACAAATCTGGACGCTGGTACAGAAGCTTCCACGCACATACACACACACACACACAAATATATATATATATATATATATATATATATATACATATAAAGAGATACATAAACATGTACAGAAAAAGGTAGAGGGACACATACAATACACACATACATCCCATGAATATTTACATGCCACTCACACATGTTTCATTTAATGTACCCACCTCCCCTTGATAAAGATGTCAGAATATGGAGGTTTGGGGGTTTCTATGTTGTGATCTATCTTTGGTATATCTCTTATCACCCAGATGTAGCTCAGCTTAGAATCTACTGGTTCTTAAAAGGGTAACGCCAGGAACAGTGCAAGTCAATGCGAAGGGGGATTCAAGGGGTACTGCAACATGCAACAGAGGGACAATGCATGTAATAATTATCAAATGGCTTCAGGGTCTGTCTATGTAAGTGAGTATGACTGTATCCGAAGATAATCTGATGAGGTTGTAATTACTACCAACACTTTCATTCCGCTGTATTCCGCTAGCAGTACAATTTAGCAAAACATCGGCCACAATTATTAAAGTGTTTACGACAGTTTTCTGTCTTTGCATTGAAAAGAACACGGAAACTGCTTGTGCATGTATTTATAAAGGGTCTGCGACAGTTTTGACAGGGTCTCCGTGTCTGACAGGGTGCAGAAAAAAGGCGCATGTAAAGGGTTAGTGCTTAGTCAGAGTTAGTGCCACATTTATTATGGACATGCGCCACAATTATGCAGCATGAACAAAGTGCACAATAAAAATGGTGCCCACTTTCCGGGCAGTGCAGGGGTCACCAGATTAATGTAGACCATGCGCCACAATTCATGAATCTGGCACACTCAACACAATACACAGGCACACTGCACATAGCACAGACTGCACTTTTGATAAATTTGGGCAAAGTGTCTGCACTAAGTCCACCACAACACAAAATTCTGCACCTAAAGGGGTGTTCCTGTGCCCCTCATTTAATACAACGACTAGACAGACTAAAGGCATGTGATTTTTTCTTTTGCCCGAAACGCGTCAGCTATTTCAGATAGTACAGATAGTCATGTCACTGTTTTTTAATTTGTTCGTATAAAGAAAGTTTTTATTTTTAACGGGACCTTAAATCTTTTTAACTCGTCTAGGGAGAATTGTGTCACATGCTCTATGTTAAAGGTGCACCAAAAAAATGTTGGTGCACAACTCCGGAGCAGTGCAGGGGGCGCCAGATTAATGGGCCAGTTTGCACTACTTTTGATAAATGTGGCCCATTGATTTAACCACCAACGAAATCCAACACATTTCAATTCTTCTGCTCTCTAGGCACCTTTTACAGGGTTTCCACAATTCTTAATTAGATTTTTTGTAATTTCTTAACTATATCTATTTTTAGATATGTAGGTGACAAACAACATGTCTGCTATTATGGTTCCCATAAATGTGTCACTAGTAGTTTTCAAGTAATATGAGGAGATATAGGGAGAGGTTATATGGAGTAATAGGAGGAGATATAGGGAGAGGTTATATGGAGTAATAGGAGGAGATATAGGGAGATGTTATATGAAGTAATAGGAGGACATATAGGGGGAGGTTATATGTAGTAATAGGAGGAGATATAGGGAGAGGTTATATGGAGTAATGGGGGGAGATATAGGGGGAGGTTATATGTAGTAATAGGAGGAGATATAGGGAGAGGCGGAAGCACAGAGCAGTCCTCCATGTACCGCTCCTGCCACTCCACTACTGAATACGTCCTGCCCTGGAAGACAAGATGTAGAGTCACATAACATAATAACTATATCCACCATCGTCAGACAAACCAAACCTGGCCACATATTACATCAGTGACTATGCGCTTACTGGTATTACACCTTGTTGATATATATTTATACACTATGGGGCAGATTTACATACCCGTCCTGTGTAGTGAATAACTCTATAGCAACAAGGTGTAATACCAGTAAGCGCATAGTCAGTTAGAAAAAGAGGAAGGGGTACTGAGTGTGATATTGCCAGTTTGGTTGGTCTGACGTGGTGAGTATAGGGTATTATGTGCTCATACCTACTACATCCTTAGTACTGCCAGGGCGGACGTATGCATAGTGGATGTTCGGAGCGGTAATGCGGCTGCTCTGGCTTTCCGCTGTGCTTAAATAAAATTCTGTACAGTTGACCTAGTCGAGTGCTGCAAAAAAACTGAAAAATGCGCCGGATCAACAGAGTACGTGTCATAGACCGGAGGGACGGCCGTCATGAGAGCGACCCCAGCAACCGTCTTACTGAGTCTTACTGAGCTCAACACCAGGACCTTTACTTGTCGTTTAAATATTCTTCCTTCCTTATGATATCTGGTATTCAGAATAAAGAGGAAATCAACAAGAATAGGTGTTCAGAGAGATATAAATACTAGTCATCGACACTGTGCAGATTCTAGATCAATAAACTCTTTAAAACAATGCAGTAAAGGATTGTCTGAAAAAAATGAAAAAATCCCAAGCCAACCTACCCCCAAAAATAAATATCTCCGCTATGATTGGATATCTGCAATGCATCCTGCATATACAATAATTTTTTTTTATACATTTTCATAAAATATTTTTGGTTTGCTTATCATGTAATCCCTTATCTCCTCTTCTTCCTCCTATAACACTACTATAGCTCCCCGATACTCCATATAAACTCTCCCTATATCTCCTCCTGACTACATAGAACCTCCCCCTATAGCTCCCCCATTACTCCATACAGCCTCCGCCCTCTCTCTACCTCCTATTACACATAATAGCCCTGCGCCCCTAGGTATGTCCTAAACTCTATTATCTCATATAACATCTCCACTATAGAATCTCTCCTATTACTGCCATAACCCTCTGCCGATATCTCCTCCTATTACTCCCTAAAGAACAAGCTCGCTCCTAGGTATCTCCTCATTTACAACATGATGAGATCTCCCTATAGAACTCCTCCTATACTCCATATAACCTCATCCCTAATATCTCCTCCTATGCTGAAAAAAGAATAACTAACATATAAATCCGATCACTTCCTATAATCCCTCCATTACTACCATAAGGTAACAGTCTCCCTATAATCTCCTCATATAACCACATATCACATCTCCCTAAATTCTCCTCCTAATGTACTCATATAACATCTTGCCTATATCTCCTCCTGATGTATCTCCATATACGCAGGGCTCCCGTAAAAATCTCAACGTCCTATTACTAGGTCAGATAACCTCGTCCCGAAGCTCCTCCTAGTACCCATCTAACATCTTCTCTTTCTCCCCTATTAGCCCTAAAACCTCAAAAATCCTAAATCTACCTCCTATTACTTGGGCCATATACCGTCTCCCGTAAGTCTACTCCTGTTACTCCATAGAACCTCCCTATATCGGCCTGCCTATTACTTGGACCATATAACATCTCCCCTATCTCTCCTCCTATTCTCCATAGTCGATCTCTCATATCTCCTCCTATACTCCATATAACCTCTCCATAATCTCCTCCTATGACTCCATATAAACCTCACCTATATCCCTCCTATTACGCCATATAACAGCTCCCTATATCTCCTCCTACTGCCTCCATTACGCCATATAACATCTCACCTATACTCCTCCTATTACCTCCCTATCACCTCTCCTATTGCTCCCCTATTCCTGCATACCCGTCCTCCCTATATCCCCTCTTCGTACCCAATACACATCTCCTATATCTCCTCCATTAACCTCCATTAACCTCTCCTTATATATCCTCCTATTACGCATATAACTCTCCCTACATCTCCTCCTATGACTCCATATCACTCTCCCCTATATCTCCTCCGATTACTCCATATAACATCCTCCCCTACCATCTCCTCCTATTACTTCCATATAACTCTCCCTATCTCCCCCTATTACTGCATTACACTTTCCCTATACTCTCGCCCCTATTACTCCATATAACTCCCCTATATCTTTCCTATACGCATAGAACCTCTCCTATATCTACCATATAACATGCTCTCCCTATTCGCGCCCCGATTACTGCATATAACCCTCCTCCCTTATCTCCTTCCGCCTCCTGATTCTCCATATAACAGTCGTCCGGTATAATCTTCCCTATTATCCATAGAACAATCTCCCTATATCTCCCCTATTACCCTAAACATCTCCCTATATCTCCTCCTAATACTCCATATAACCTCTCCCTATATCTCCTCCTATTACTCATATAAAATCTCCCTAGATCCATGATATAGACTCCATATAACATCTCTCCGATAATCCCTCCTATTACTACTCCTATAACCTCTCCCTATACTCCTCCTATTACTCCAAGACATCTCCCTATATCTCCACCTCTTACTCCCATATAACATCTCCCTATATCTCCTCCTATTTACTCCTATAACATCTCCCATATCTTTTCCCCCTATACTCCATAGAACCTCTCCCTGTATCTGATCCTATTACTCCAAGACATCTCCTATAGCTTCTCCTATTACTACTCCATATAACTCTCCCTATATCTCCTCCTATTACTACTATAACATCTCCCTATATCTCCTTCGTATTACTCCATATAACATCTCCCTATAATCACATCATATTACTCGCATATAACATCTCCCTATATCTCCTCCTATTACTCCATAAACATCCCCCTATATTCTCCTCCTATTACTCCATATAACATCTCCTAATCTCCTCCGATTACTCCATATTAACCTCTCCCTATATCTTCCTCCATACTCCATATAGACGCGTTCCCTATATCTCCTCCTATTACTCCATATAACCTCTCCCTAAGATCTCCTCCTATTACTCCATATAACCTCTCCCTATATCTCCTCCTATGGCTCGCCATATAACCGTTCCCTATATCTCCTCCTATTACTCCATATAACCTCTCCCGATAGCCCTCCTATTCCTCCATATAACTTTCCCTATATCTCCTCCTAGTCTCATATAACTCCCCTATATCCCTCCTATTACTCCAATAACCTCTCCCTATATGCTCCTCCTATACACCTATAACCTTTCCCTATACCCTCCTATGACTCCATATAACCTCTCCCTATATCTCCTCCTATTACTCCCTATAACATCCCCTATATTCTCCCCCTATTACTCCAATAACTCTCCCTATATCTCCTCCTATTAGTCCATATAACATCTCCTATATCGCTCCTAGTACTGCATTAACCTCCCTATATCTCCTCCGATTACTCCATAAACACGCCCTATATCTCCTCCTATTTACGCCTATGAAAACCTCCCTATCTCCTCCGATTATCCGATATAACATCTCCCTATATCCGCCTCCTATTACCTCCAATAACATCTCCCTATATCTCCTCCTATTACTCCATATAACATCTCCTATATCTCCTCATATTACCCATATAACCTCTCCCTATATCTCCTCCTATTACTCCATAGAACATCGCCCTAGATCTCCCTCCTATACTCCATATAACCTCCCCTATATCCCTCCTTACTCCATATACATCCCCTATATCCCTCTCCTATTACTCCATATAACCTCTCCCTATATGCTCCTCCTCTTACGCCATATACATCTCCCTATATCTCCTCTATGACACTCCATATACATCTCCCTCATCTCCGTCCTATTACTCCAGATAACCTCTCCCTATATCTCCCCGATTACTCCATATAACCTCTTAATCCATATTCATCTTCATTGTGACTGTTTCCTCCTGGACGCTTCCCATTAGCAGAGGGAAACCATCTCAGTCTCTGGGTTGCTCCGCATGACCGCCAGGTGGTCTCCGTCTACGATGCTTTTGTATCATAGAGATCCCGGTCACTGGCTCCATGGAGTAGCTCCCCCATCTGTCTCAACTGATTGGTGTGATATCCTGAGTAAACCCTAAGTGAATGTCAATTTCCCTATCATCAACTTTGGCACCACCATAAAAGGAGGCTGCGGGTCCGGGCGTTAGTATCACACTGCTGTAAGATTGTGACTGGAGTCCTGGAGGTAGAGAACGCGTAGCTGTAACCTAAGATGGAGGGAAAAATCTTTTTAGTGGTTAGTGAGTGGTCAGTGCATGGCAGTTTGAGGTACATTTTGTTAAATTCTATACACCTTCGTGACTTACTGCCCTAATTTCAATGCGTTTCATCATTCTTTCCACAGTATTGGACATAAATACATTATGTGGATCTCACTCTGGGACCTGAACTCGGTAAGTTGGCTGCACTAGACATTCTCCATTCATGTCTATGTGCAAGCTAGTTTCACAGTCCAAATGACCGAATGGAGCATGGGTACACATGCTGCCCACTCTCATTGGGCGCACATGGCCCATCCTCCATGTATTTCTTACATATCCGATGGTAAGTCAGAACTACCAGAGTGAGAACACCCCAAGGGTGTCAGCATTGTAAATTTAGTTGTATGATTGATTGGCCATCATTTTGTGGTTCAAGCTTTCCAGCTTTACAACAAATAGGAGAGAATTAAAAAAGAAAACATAATCTGCATGTTTTGGACTGTTGTTTTGGCCGCCATGGGCTGGCCTTGGACACGTCATCATAAGCCTGGCTTTGGTCGGTCTGTTTTTTGGGAATGGGAGGAAGGAGGGAGAGTGCCCCTCAGCTGCAAGAGTGTGCCACTGCAAGGGGGCGAGCTCACAGCCGTTCTCCACCTCCCGCTGGTGCTTCCGGGGCGGCGTGTGCAGAAATTTGTAAGCTCTTTCTTCTCTGTTATCCGTTTCCGGTAATTCCGGCTTTACAGCTGCTTCATCTGCTGAACCGCTATCAGTGTGTGAGTTATAACAGCTCAAAACCACTGTATATATGTGGCTGATTTCCTTTAACTTTTTTATTTTCCCATGTACGGAGCTGTATGAGGGCTTGTTTTCTGTATAAAGAATTGCACTTCCTAGTGGCAGGATTTTATATTCCTTGCCATGCACTGGAAAATAAAATTTGAAATGTTGTGACATGACAATACGCTATTGCACCATTTTCTTGTCGCTTTCACGTATGCTCCAGTCAACCTTCTTATTCTTTGGGTCACTATATCCACGCGGATACCAAATTTATATAGGTTTTAATAGATTTTAGAAATTGTAAACCTATTGAACGAAAAAAATATTTCTTTGTTTTTCCCTATTGTGACACAAATAACTTTCGCATACTTTGGACCTGTGTGCTAGCGTGTTTATTCCTACCATTTTTGGGACTGTACAATCTTTTGATCACTTTTTATTTAAATTTATATGTGTTGTGAAATGCTGAAAATGTGTCCATAATGGACACCAGGGTGCTATTGCTTGTTTTTTTATATGTTGAAGATCGGTATTGTTATGTGCGATACCTAACATGTTTCTTTGTTTATTTTTATTTCGTTATAGGAAAAGGGTAAATTTTTAGAACTTTTTTTGTTTTGTTTTTAGATCTTTGTAAAATGTTAAAGCCTTTTTTTCATTTGTTTTAATGCATTTCTACCTTAACACTTGGGGTCCTATAACTTACACAATTATGCTATTCAATTTGTAAGTTAAATGATCTGCTCCTTGTTCAGCACCGTCACTTGATGCCCCACTGCATTGTAAGTGTCAACGGTGGTTGTTAGTGCATCTTACGCTAACACCCGCTGTGTATGAGCAGGTCAGCGTCCGTGAGCCCACTCTATACTCTTGTTAACGACATTCTGTGAACTTACTTCTTCATATGGAGGTGGTAGCTCCCATGTTAATAAGATGTTTCTCTCGGTGTGATGGTGGGTAGATAGAGGTTCAGGAAACGGCGACATTATTACAGATACCACAAAATGCATAGAACGGAGAACCCAATCACATCAGATAAAGTAGTGCCTTTGAGAGGAGAATAAGGTATGTTAGGCAAATTAGCAATTATGAATAACGTAGATTAATACTCAGTGTTTTGCGAGTTATATTCCATCTTTCTAGCACTGGTAAATGTGTTACATTCCAAGAAGCAAACTTACAACGTTCCTACCTCACTACTGCCATGTCACACCTGCGCCTGGCCTGCACAGGATTGTGTGTGGCTCATGAAAACATCCCGATCCCATGGACTTTACACCTTATACGAATGAATCTTCTACTCCCTCAAATATATGCAAGGACTTTGCTCACCGGAGCATATTTTAGTGCCGCACTCTACCGTAAGCACAGTACCAGTTGCGTCATCTGGCGGGCACCTCGGGAGTCCTTGTGTCAGGTTTCGCTAGGGAGATTGCTGGAACTTCTGGTTCTCTGGTGGGTGCCAGCCAGCGGTCGCCGTACCCCGGCGCGTACCCCGCAAACGCAACCTCTGCGTCCTGGGCAGCGGCTGCTAGATCTCTGCGCTTTCTAGGAGGGCGGGACGTGACCTCTGCTGGGGTGCCGGGTTTTCTCACCGTAGGGGTTTAATTCCCAGACTGGTCCAGCTCCTTATCAGATTCTGGAGGTGGATTTCTGGCGCATAAATGGCAGCTTCAATAGTTCCCAGGCCATTTGTTTTGTTTGGGGGTTTGCAACTCCCTTCTCCCTGGTTGCTGCTCGTTTCTGCTCATATCTGTATCTATATTGTTGTTAACTCGGCTAGGTTTTTTTGGACTGACGCGGGGCGTACGATTCTGCCTTTGACGTTCCCTCTGGTTGACGCCGGCGGGTTTACGATTCGTGTGAGGTCTATGGTGTGTCAGTCTGGGGGGGGGTTTGCCGGATCCACACGTACGCAGTTATGCCGTCGCAAGGAGTCGCCCCACGGGTTAGCGTGGGGGGGCGTATAGGAAGGGACAAGGTGGGGTAAGCTCAGGGCTCACCGTCCCCTGTCTTTGTGTGCCCTATCCTAACAGAAACCACTGGCCTAACATGGTCTGGCATCCTGGATCCGCCTGCTACAGGCTCTCCTCCTGGAGCCTTTGTCAGCTTGGCGCTCAGGGCCGACCCTAACCGGGTGCAGGACGCTAGCTTCCCGCTCCAAAGTCCAGGATTCTATGCAGGTTCCACGGCAGACAGCACCGCAGGATCCACTGCCACCAGACCTGAACCCTCAGGGTTCCGCTCTCCTGACGTGTTTGTTGGGGACCGTAAGCAGGTGGTGGTCATTTGGGCAGGGCTGGAAACTTGCTTTTTCTTTACGGCCCCTCGTTCACGGCACGAGATTCAAGGGTGGGCGTGTAATTTCCCTGTGGCGTGGATCCGGCAAATTGGGCTTTGTTCCTCTCCCACCTGACTCTCCCATCCCGTTCTTTCTCTTGACCTGTTGTTTTCTGCTTTAGGCCATACTTTATGACGAACCTGACCGTCGAGCACTTCAGTTTCCCACCTTAGATCGCTGTGTCCGAAACGGACACAGAAGAGTCTTGTTGCCCAGTTCAGGACGTATGTGGACCTGACCGCAATGGAATGACTGCGCCTAAAAAGACCAATTTATGTCCGGACTGTCGACCGAGTAACAGGACTTAGTCTTAGCTTATTCCGAGCCTCGACATTAGATGATGATATGACCTTGTCAGCCGAGTTGATCGTCGCCTACTACTCCAGGCGATTTTCCAACCTCGGGTGTCCTTCGACTGGTCAGCCAGCGGCCAGTCCGTCTCCGGGATCCCCAGAATGGAATCCATGGATCTGGATAGCATCTCCCTGCAGCGGACAACGTACGGAGTGAACCCATCTTTTTTCTACTGTGGAAGTCCTATCATCAGATCGAACACCTGTTCCAAGAGGCCAGCACAGGAAAATTCCTCTCCTAGCGTATCGGGGACTGCTTAGAGCTCAGGTACTCCCATTTGGCTAACTGTATTTACCTTGTACGGTAGATTCAGTCTGTTTCCGGCACGGTCGCGCCTTTTTGATTCAGTGCTGCGACAATTTTATCGTTATAATTCTGTCCTCAGTGGCATGTCATTGATTCCCTTGTCCACTCCTATCCAATGGGCGGGTGCGGATTTGACCCCCTACAGGCGGGTTTATCAATTCCAACCCGCAGATGAAGCTGATGGTGGGACTATGCCTGACGAAAGTTGTTCTTTCCTAGTTATGGAAAACGCGTCTGAAATGTCTTCTTTGTCTCCCTGGCCTCCCGTTCCATATACGGTAATGATTTGGAAACTCTGAAGCTGGTTCATTGGGTCCTCTCTGTAAGGACACCGACCAGAGTTTTCACTATGTACAGTATTGACGCGATACATATCTTCAGGTTTCTCTCTGCCTACTCAATTTTTTTCTAAAACCCTTGTCCCAAGTCCTTCCTCCTCACGGAGTTTATTAAAATTGACCTTCTTCCGATGCTAGATTGCCTAAGGGTCGTAATTATACCTTGTCGGTGCAACGGGAGGCACTAAATGCTATTTGAGGAGAGTTTTTGGCAATCGGACATATTCGTCCCTCTGAGTCGCCCATGGGGCGGGTTCCTTTTTTTGTTGAGAAAAAAGATGGTGGTTTACGCCGTGTATTGTTATCGAGAATTAAATAAGATAACTGTACAACCTCAGGTCCCCTCCCGCTTGATCCCTGATCTCTTAAATCGTTGCTGGGGCCCAAGTTTGTCTCAATTAATCTCAGAGGGGCTTATAACCTGATTCGGGTCCGAGAAGGATGAGTGGAAAACGCATTTATACACCTTTGGGGCCTTTGAATACTCTGTTAAGCCTTTTGGTTTGAGTAATCCCCAGCGGTTTTTCAAGGTTTAACTCCATCTTCCTGATTACATCGGTGTGTTTAGGGTGGTGTATCTAGACGCTATTTTTGATTTTTTCTCCTGATATGTTTCTCACCAGCAACATCTCCGCCATACTTACCGTTGTCGCAAAAACCCCTCTTCGCGAAACTGGAAAGTGTGTTGCTCGCAGAAGTTTCCTTCTTAGGTTTGTTGTGACTCGCCTCTTATGTACAGATGGATCCGATTAAGGTTTTCGGCGCTCACGGACTGGTTCGGCCTACAAATCTTAAGGCCCTCAACGATTTTTAGGTTTCGCTAACTATATCGGACCTTTATAAGAACTTTTCTGTGATCGCCCAAACCCCTCACGGATCCTAACCCGTAAGGGTGCTGATCCAAACAACTGGTCCCCGCCGCTGCCTCACGTTTGACCCTAGTAAAAGCGCATTCCTCAGCCCCAGTTTTGGGTTCCCCTGAACCTCTGCTCACCGGTTGTTTTGAAGTTGAGCCTCCGGGGTAGAGTAGGTGCAGTGTGGTCTCAGGGGTCCTCCACTCTAACATTACGGAGCCCGTGCATATTTCTCTAGAAAGTTTTCTCTTTGGAGGAATTATGATATGGTAACGAGAGCTCCTGCCATTAAGTGGGGCATTTAAGTCTGGCGACACGTTTTGGGGGAGCCTTCACGATAATGTGCTCCACCGTCATAAGAACTTAGTATAATTTGTATACTCTAACGGTTTGAACTCACTAGCTAAGTGGGCCTTGTTTTTCCTCTCGCTTTAATTTTGTGGTCACCTACCGACTGGGTCAAAAATGTTAAGGCTGATACCTTGTCCCGTACTGTGGGACTCCTGAGCTTCCAGCGACTACACCGTAATATTTTGTCTCAGGTGTTGTGTTGGCACTGTCCCTCCCACCTCTCCATCTCAAAGTTTTGCAGACAAAATCGGCACCCAAATGACTTCCGGAAGGCAATTGTTGTCCTATTTCTTGTCGTTTGGAGAGTTTTGGAGGAGACTCATTGCTCATATTGGCAGTTCATCAGTATGCGGAGTACCTTGGATCTCTAAAGAGACGTTTACTGGTGGCCTCACATGGACTAAAGAAGTGCAACATTTGTCCAAGCGTCCTTCTGTGCGCGATAAAGACCCCAGGAGACGAATCCTGAGGGGGCCTCTTCTCCGCTTCCAGTTCCCCCAGCCATGGTCTCAGTGTCAATGGATTTTGGCACGATCTGCCAGCATCTCAAGGCTATACAGTGATTTGGTGGATGGACCGTTTCTTCCAAGAGGGACACTTTGTTTTCCATTTAAAAAATTACCCTCACTGAAGAATTGGCTGATTGTTATACAGAATATTGTACGCCTCCATGGTAATACGCAGATGATATTGTGTCTGAATGGGCGTACAATTTGTTTCCAATTTTGGGCGAGCATTCTGTGTCTGACTGAAGTTAATCTGGCGTCTCCCTCTGCGTTCATCCTGAGTCTCATGGTCAGTCCGAGAGATGATCAGGAGATGATTCCAATATCTGCGACTCTTTGTCTCGGACAGTCAGACCAGTGGGTGAAATCCTTCCGTGGCAGAATTTGCTATTATAACCCCTGTAGTTCCCACGGTATCTCCGTTTTTCGTCAATTATGGTTTTCATCCACTTTTCTCTTTTCATCTGTGCCGGTCTCTAATAATTCCTCGACGGGAAGCTTATTGCATCCAAGTTACCTCGCTCTGTCAGAAGTTCGGAGAGTATTCGGAGGGCACAAGATTCGATGGTCCAACAGCTGAAAGAGCTCACTAACTCGGGTACGTTTGTGGGGGGGGAGAAGTGTGTATCCCGAAAACCGTACTTGAAGGCCCCTCTTTTAAGTGTGCGCCCGGTTTGTGGTCGTTTGTGTCACTCATATGGTTAACCCGGTTTCCTTTAAGATACATTCCAGCAGGTGGCGGGTTCATAACACCTTCCATAAAATCTTTTAAGAGCTATGTGTAGCCTGTGTTGCCTCTCTAGCCCGCCTTCTCCATCTATTGTGGAGTGGGAATCTGAAGTTGAAGTGGAAAAAGTTGGTGATCCAGAGGTAGGTAACTCCCTGCAGTCCTGGTCCATTGGAAGGGTTTGGTCGCTGAGATCGGTCTGGGTTCCGGCTAAGATTGCCATTCCCACGGTTGCTCAGGTGGTTTCATCAGGCCAACCCGCAGACGCCCATCTTTAAGATCAGGGGGCCGAGGCCCCCCGTCAGGGGGGGGGTACTGTCAGGTTCGCTAGGAGATTGCTGGGACTTTGGTTTCTTCTGTGGTGCCAGCAGCGTTCCCGTACCGCGCGCGTATCCGCGCAAACTCCACCTCTCTTCCTGGCAGCGGCTGCTAAATCTGGCTGTCATAGGAGGGGCTGGACTTTTGAACCGCTCTGGGTGCCTGGTGATTCTGCACCGTGAGGTAATTTACCAGGTACCTGCCCGCTCCTATCAGATTCTGGAGGTGGAGTTCTGGCTGCATAATTGGCAGCTTCACTAGTTCCCAGTGCCATGTTTGAAAATCCCTTTCTCCCTGGTTGGCTGGCTCTTGTATGCTCATATCCTGTATCATATTGTGTTAACTCGGCTAGTTTTTGACTTTGACCCTTGCTTACTATTCTGCCTTTGAACGTCCCCCTCCCCCCCCCCCCCTCTAGTTGTGACTCCGCTTGTTACTATTCTTTTATTGTTCTATGTGGTCATCGGTTTGTGTTTGCCCTTATCCACACTTACTCAGTAATATTCCGAGTCGTCAAGTATCGCCTCCACGTTTAGCGTGGGGGGCTATAGGAAGGACAGAGGTTGGGTAACTCAGGGCTCACCTTCCCCTGTCTTGTGTGTACCCTATCCCTCCATCCACCTGCAGCATTTTAGAAGTCATGGTAAATGATTACACTTTTGTCATTTTCAGTACCTGCCTGTGTTTAACTAAAACAATGTTTTTACATAGTTCCTACAATTAAGGTTGGAAAGTTCCTGAAAGCAGCGTATTTCCATGACTACTAACCTTTAGCTTTCTATGTGTTGTAACCTAGATCACCTAGCATGCTCTGGCTGTCACGGAATATTGAGAGTTGGCACTTTCCACAATGGCTGGAGTGTGGAGATTAAGAGTGATATATATTTATACACTATGGGGCAGATTTACATACCCGTCCTGTCGCAATCCCCGCTGTGCGTTGTCCGACAAGGAATCGGGTCTGCTGCGATTCACTAAGTGTGTCCAATTTCCTTCATGTGTTGCTTCCCCGCTGAGGTCCGCCGGAGTTCACCTTCTTCTTCCTGGTGCATGTAAGTGCTTGATCTTGCGACACAATTTTGTTTTTAAATTCTGCGGTTTGTCAGAATCAGTCGGGTTGTCCGACGGCACGCCCCCCAATTTCTGTCGCGTGCAAGCCTGCGCCACAATCTGATTGCGTGCGTCAAAAACCCGGGGCAATTCGCCGCAAAAAGGAAATATTAGGGAAACCCGACAGAATCGCGGTCCGCGGACCCTTAGTAAATGTGCCCCTATATATTTAACATGGTAACAGTAATCTGAATACATTTAATTATCCCAATTGCTGCTGTGCCCCTGATATATCAATGACTTTAAAAAACATTTTAGACCACATTTTTTTAATGTAAATTAGCTCCTACTAGTCAAGGGGCTTTCATTTTTATGCAGGGACTAAACCCAGGGAAAATCTACACTTTTGAGTCCGCCATAGCTTTTATACAGGGGAACAGCAAAAAGTTCAGGGCACATTGGCATCCAAATGATGGAGGCGACCTCTTTAACATTATTAAATATTGTATAGAAATGGATACATGTGTATGGCTTGGTTGCACATCTCTCACCTGTTAAGTATAACCCTGGCACAACAGTCTGCGACCTCATTTTGCTGACAATCTCACATTGGTATCTGCTGCAGTTCTGCTCAGCACCATACATGGATCCCTTTGGTGCCCGTAAGTAGTGTTCATTACTGACTGGGGTGGCAGCTTCCATGTAATCAATCTATGTTCAAGACACATGAAAAAACTAAGCAAACACATATCAGTGTACATCAGAACACATAAGAAATGTATATGCCCAATAAAACAAGTTTTTACACTGTTATGATATAACTAATGGACACATTAAAGGGAACTTGTCAATTAAACTAACCCACACTAACAAAATATATTTTCAAAAACTGCTATTATGTCCTTCTTGCTCAGCCACGCTTCCAGCTCATTCCCTCCATTCTGGCTGCTTAGCTCACTGCAGAGATTTCCTAAAAGACGGTTGAATATGTGTGACGCGCTCAAGAGAATTCCTGAGGAAGGTCTTAAACAAGAGGGTCACAAACACAGTCAGCATCTCTAATTTCTAAGGGAGGGAAGAATGATGTAGCTCAGTGGAGTTTACTGGTCTGAAAAGATAGCAAGCCCCAGTCAGGAAGCTGGGCTGAGCTGGAGAGAACATGATGGTGAGTCAAGTTTACAAATGGACTGTGGAACTTCACAAGCATAGGGAGGAACAATATAGGGATAATTGTACTGCTGTATAATAGCAGTTTACAATGATATGTTTAGTTAGCGTGGGTTAATTTACTTGACAGGTAACCTTTAAGTTCTACGATTGCTCCACTTTATACCCGCCCAAAATTAATAACAATAAAACATCTATGCAAATATATAGATGTTTATCTCTTTATGACTCTATTTATGGGACAGCGACATGTTTCACTAAATAGTAAGCATTAACAAAGATGGGACAGTTATCTTGTTTCTAAGGGACAACATAGCTACATTTAGTGAAATTATCCTCACACAGGTACATTTTTTAAAATAACATGTAATTAAGGAAAAGTATATATATGGCAGATGAATTACATTATATGTGAATCCCCAGATGGGAATACCCCTTTAATGATATTTCCCTATTTTGTAGGGTAGAGTGTAGATGTTCATGTCTGGGGGAGAATTTTGTGTGACGGTTGGTGGGTTGAGTGTCCCTGGAGTTCATCTTAAATTGTTGGGATTCATCTGGTCCATTACCAGATCTTATTATGGGTTCTTGCTGGTGGGTGTCCCAAAAAGTAGGTTCATCTGTGGTTGCGCCAAACTGTGACTGATCACCTGGCCCTGAGCCTGTGAGTAAAATGGTTGATGTCATTAGAGTTGTATGTAGGTGACTTTAAAGTCAGCATTGAATTACTTGGTTTTATAGTAAAATAGCTAATATAGACCAGTGTCATACTTCAGTTGTAACACTGCACACTTTGTATGTCTTTTGGGGGTAATAGTCAAAGAATGTGTATGTGAAAGCGATACAGAGTATCTCAATATGAGAATTATTATATTATACCTTATTAAATCTTTGCAGAACACAGAATCAGCTTTGCTCAGAGGTAATTGACCATATTTCATGTGTGGCTGTACCTTGTTTTGTAGTTGTGGAAATTCCTTTATGGCTCTTTCAACCATGTGTTCGGCCAATTTCATCTTCATACGTTGGTACTCATCACCCCGGTGGCGTGGCTTTTGACCACTCCATTGCTGGAACCAGTCATAGGGTGCCATGGTCAGCAGAGTCATACATGAATGACCTGCAAAGAAGGTCACATTATCCAAGCTTTAAGAAGTTCAACTAAATAGTAATAGATAACAATGGAAACCAAATCAGAACTCTATAATATTTAGGGCATAGACCATTGTGCAGTGCAATACCAACCCATCAACATGTATGGTTGTCACATTGTGTGGCTGTGCCACAAACTACCAGCTGTAGGTGCATGATAGTCATAGGCTACATGCACACTGACGTATGCCCTCACGGCTATGGTGATGGAGAGGAGACCCCTCCCCTCTCCATAGCGATCCATTTTGTACTGCACATAACACGAGGAAAGATAGGACATGTCCTATGTTTTCCCAGTGTACGGAGATGTACGGTGCCGCTTGTGTGGCTTGCGGCCATACATACGTTCCCCTACCGTCGTGTACATGGGGCCATAGTCTGATCACTTACAGGGCTTTCCACTTTGGAAATTATTCAGTGATCCACTACAACAAATTTTCCATTCTCACAGTAGACAAAACACAGATATTAATGAAATCAATGCTGTATTAGTAAGGGTTCCTGTAGGAGATGTGATCTGGGTGTATATGTATTCTTTCACATAGCGAGTATAAGTGTGGCCCAGGAAGAACAGAGCAAGCCACATGTAACCAGACCTAAAGCATGAAAAGATGTTCTTATTGAGTTTGAGTAGAGCAATATCATGCAGGGTTGAATGATACTCCTTCCAAACTTCCCATTGCCATGGTCTGACAGTTGTGGGAAATTTGGCTATTCAAACAAAGGTGCTTATTTACTAAGGGTCCCGCAGCCGCATTTCCGTCGGGTTTTCCAACTTTTCGTGGATCACGCCGCCGGGACAGGCATTTAGAAGGGGATTGTATCGCACGTGATTGGACAGAAATCGGTGGGCAAGCAATCAGTCGATCCGACGGATTAGGACTGAGCAAGGATTTTAACATTTAAATTGTGTTGCAAGACCAAGCAATTACATGCACCAGGAAGAAGAAGGTGACCTCTGTTGGACCTGAGCGGGGAAGCGACACATGCAGGATATCGGGCGCACGATCTTAGTGATTCGCGCCGTGATCGTCCAAAATCGTCGGACAACGCACAGCGGGGATCGTGACAGGACCGGGTAAGTAAATGTGCCCCAAAAGGTTAGTTCCATAGTCTGATGTCAATATTTAATATTAATATTTAATACCTAAACAGTGGATAATTAATATTTCAGGCTCCATAACCTTTCCAAGTCTCAGGGTCTCTCGGTCTAGTCTTTTTTCCTCATATTTCACCTAGTCTAGTTTCACATTGTACACACCTGGATGCCTCTGACTATAAGTAGGATCCTTAGCAGATGGAAAAGTAATAAACATCAGGGGCAGTTCTTGGCAGATTTCCTCCCATTCCATAGATTTACATTTCTCCATCCTGAGTAAAAATAAAAACACAAATTGATGCAAACTAATGGTTCAGTATGTGGCTCTGTTTAAATCTGTTCACCATTGATTTTAATAAATGGCCTTGGTAGCAGTAGCCATCTTTCCTAACCTTAGGAAAGTTAGAACAGTACTAATTGATAATGATGTTTCTTTGTATGGTATAAGAACCCTTTTGTAAGTGATGCTGGACAAGACTTAGCAGATGCAGTTTTTGAAGCCAAAAGTAGCTGTGCATTATCATAGGTGAGAACAAAGAATTGAGAGACACTACTGCTCCTCCTGTTTTTCACTCCACTCCTGCATTTGAAAAACGAAACATGTGGACAAACTCCACCACATAAGCATCATATAACCTGAAAAATATGCAAATAATTTTCCTAGATGGAACAAATAAAACCAGTTGGGAATCTGTTCCTTCTGGAATAAATATAATGGTTTGGCTTTGATCCCACATCATGTCATTAGACTTTCTGAAAGTCAGGCTGGATGGTAAGTGGGCAGCCTTGCAAGATAGCAAAAGAGGTGTGGTTTTTCTTGTCTCATCTAGAAAAATGTATTTGCATATATACAGAATAACTGCTTTGTTGCTCTCAAGTATTAAATAAAATTGCTTTCTTAGGCTACATTCACACTATGTAATACGGAGGACATACATCGGCGCCAGAGAGCGGAGCAGGGGATTAGCGTTGCCGTATATACGTACCCCATATGTTCGTGTGAATGTAGCCTTAAGCAGATAATTTCCAATATCCATCATTGTAGTAGACAAAAAATTAAACATTCTGTACTTTTGTTTCCACAATTTTTGACAAAATATGAACACAGCATTTCTTCACCCTTCTTTGGGTAAGTGTGTATGTAATTATTGCATTTACATTGAGTGGTTTCTACAAACACAGATGATGATGGAGGATTTTTACTGTGGCAGCAGTAGCTTTTTCACTCCCTACATTATAGACACTTGGCCAACACATGCATATCTGTTTATAGGAAGAAAAGATGGCATACAAAATTCATCTAATAGCTATCTTAGGTGTGCCCTGGACTTCGGTGTGCAGATAAAGAAGCATGAGAAAATTAGTGGGTTCCTACGTTTTTTTTATTAAAGAGAGATTGGATGGCGAGGATATCATACATTCACATCAGTTGGCCATCCCCAGTTATGGCTTGTAGGTTGAAATTTCAGATTACTCACATACTGTTGAGGTCACTTTCTGAGTAGATCCATAGGTTGGTAGATTGCAGTCCCAGCTCATCACTTGTCCCACGTATGCCTACAAATACCAAAAAGCAACCCATCCCATACTGAAGATTGGACAGAAGGGACTCCACTTCTAGTGTAGAAGAAAAGAACAGACGGGTGATGTTCACAGAACCTTTATATCAGTTTTTCTTTATATCTAAATAAAATTAAACTTTGAAGTGTCCAGTGATAAGAACATTGTTTAGGAGGACACTGTTTGCTGTTTGAAGTCAATGCGGGTGGAAATTTCAGGGTCCCTTACCTGGTTTGATTCTAACCTCTGGAGGCAAAAGTTGCCCATAAGTGTTGAAGATGCCAGCATCTGATATGACTACCGGGGCATAAATACATATCTCCTTGTCTTTTCTCTGTACTGCCACCCCTGAAGAACAGACAATTCAAACCATTTAGTGCCATATGTCCATAACCTCTATGGTATATAGTATATAGCATTGTAACAAACTTAATGTAACCTTACTATGGAATAACACCTTTATATACTATAACTCTTTCTTATTTCTGAGTCCACAGATTTTGTTGCATCCTTGCTTTTTCTCACCTGTGGCTCTACCCTTGTTAAGTAATATCCTTGTAACAGAGGCATTTACAAGAACTGCACCTCCAGCACGCTCTACAACAGGAATCATGTGGAAGGCAATTTCACTGCTCCCTCCTCGAGGATACCAGGCTCCTCTTTTGTAGTGATGGAGAAGAAGAGCGTTGATCATGAAGCTGGAGTCATTGGGAGGGACTCCTGAAAGTGAAAGTTAGAATACTAAGTTAGGAAGGCAGACAATTGTGTTTATCACTCTACATGGCACATACATATTATACTTTGTTAAAGGAGTAGTTCATGATTTTAAAGAAATCTGTATATGGCTTGGGGGGCTATTAAAACAACAATCATTAGGGGGGTAACTTGAGGGAGTGCAGAGGGTGTGGTCGCCACTGGGTCCTAGAGGCTAAGGGGGCCCACACGTTGTCACTTTTCCTTTTGTGAAGACTAGTACTATAAACCATACATTATAGTCAGGGGCCTGGCACATACTTTGCATTGGGTTCCATCAGCTTCAAGTTACGCCACTGCTAAACATCTTATACTAAACATGGCTGTCCTAAACAAGTTATGGCATTAGTTTCAGTGAGTACCAGGTGAGCGGCAGTGGTCTCAAGCCATATATAGCTTGTTTTAAAATCCCGGACAGTGTCTTATAGTAAATATGCTACCAGGAGCTTAGACACGGAGGACCTTAAATTCTTTCACAGAAACCATGTTGGTGTGTGTATTGAGCCTGACTGAAGGGACACATGGCATTCAATGAGACAGTCTGGTGCCCACTTTTATGGTATCCCCAGTCCCCTAGAACCTACTAACAGTATTACAGTGACTATTACCATTTATTACTTTGTAACTGAAAGCACAAACTCCTATCACTTTAGTTTCTGATAATCATAAGTTGCACAGTAATAATGATGGTAGCGACAGTGAAGCCTCCTGGATGTACATATATAGACTCCTAGATTTTATAGACTACAGTGAGAAGGATGATCACACTGTCCTCCCAGCAGGCAGCGATGGTCCAGTCTGTAGCTGCACATGCAATGGTCTGCTTATTCCTGGGTAAAATTGAAGACACCACAAAGGGAGAGAAATGTAACAGTCATCGTGGTGTCTGATGAGAGTATACAGGAGGCTGCACTGCAGGATAGTGAATCTCTCTCTCACAGTCCACTCTTCTTGTACAGTATGAACATGTGCTACAGAATGCAAAAGCTGCATTAATGGAAAAGAGAGGTGCAAACTTAAACACAGCCTTAAAGTTTATTAGAAAAAAAAGAAGGGCCAACCATGTGTGACTTAAATGACCAATACCTTGTGGTCAATTGTAGCTTAAAACATATGATCTACATGGATCTAGGACTGTAAATGAACATACAATAGCAGTGATTTATGATTGTATGAAAAGTCACCCAAAAGTGCAAAATATAAGGAAATGGCTAGATTCTCCTTTATCAGGGACAAAACTTCAATATTTAAAGATCTTTAATTGATCGTTAGGTACAGATCATGATGAAGTGATGTGCTGGTGCCCTAGCACCAAGCATCTAGGGAACCTTTCCGGCCAGCCTCACTCTACATTGTTACCTGATGATAAACCTTACCCAGTGCTTGTACTTTGAGTCTTCTTCTCTAATTGGTTTATCAGACTTGTAATCAGAACATCAATAAACTAATTACAGAGAGTTAATAAATTACCCAGCAGTTATATCCATTGGAAATAAAAGCTGATATAGGTATAAAAGGAGAGGAATTTAGTGAATATTAACAGGGTAATAACTTTCAAAGTACCACAGGGCTCTAAATATAGACCTGATTGTTTTGTTTAGTTAGTATAATGTACTGTTTTTTTAGGAAAGTTATTTGGTTATATGGGTATTTTATGAATACCCTAATATACATGCAATATTAGTTTTACTATGCATTCAAGTATACTGAGCGGGTAGAACCAAGAAGGTACAACCAGACTCCTTGGGACACATTTACTTACCCGTCAGATGTGCACCGAAAGTGCATTGTCGTACGATAATGCATTGTACCGCGATTCACTAAGATCGTGCATCCGATATCCTGCATGTGTTACCTGGTAAACATTGGGTTTTTTTTCATTTTTCTCCAGATTAAAAGGAAGGAATAGACTATAGTCTACATCTACAGATGTGGTTCTATTTATCTCACCCTGGGCTGTGATGAGAGAAAGGTTATCTTTATGGAGATTTGGTGTAGGGAACAGAAATTTTTGAATTGGCCATCGCTATAAAGCAGTTTTCAATAAGGCATCTATTTTGATGAACTTCAAAGACCTTTGGTGATGGGGCACATTCTGAGGCAATAATGATATATACTGTATATGTTGTACTTTATGCTTTCATCAAACATCGGTTCCTTACAAATATAGGGCATATTGACAAGGAGCATAGTAATAGGGGTTACACATGTATCATGGGGATTTAAAGGCACCTTTGCCCAACAGTAGAAAACCTTAAATTGCCACCTGATAAGTGGTGAGTCCTGCTACCCATTTTGCACTGGTGCCCAGGAAATTCGGTGCCAGGCTACAATGTAGAAGTAATGGCCTAATGATGCCACATTAAACTGTATGCATCAGCAAGGTTTAGCTTATGTTCTTTTAGTATCTGTTGCCTTATGTAGGTTCTCCAACCCCTTTAACCCAATTATATTTGCCCTTTAGACTTTAGTCACAAATTTACTTTTCTACTTTTCAATTTACTTTATCAGTCACCTTATCAGAGCATTGATAAACCCATTATGAAGGGTAGATTACAAATGTATGTCAGTGGTCAGGTCACATCTACTGAATGATGTTAGATCTCCAGAAATTATATCAAATAGCAGCAAAGAAATAGCTACAACCCAAGGAAGAGAAGTGGGGGCAGGAGTAGAAATAAAATGGCAAACGGTGCATGGACATTAAATTGCTGCCAGGTGAATGGTCATGTCAGGCACAACTGGCCTATTTCAGTGGTCTAAAGCTGGGGGTAAATAAAAAGGGGGGGGGGGGTTTAAGTCTTTAGAGGTGATTGTATTGAGAACATATACTAGACACCTTTGTACAAGAGAAATCAATGAACACATATTGCTCTAGGTTCCTGTAGTAAAATAGCATTTTTTGTGCCCTGAATAATTTTTGTTATGTATTCATAAACCTTCAATTCCAAATTGCACCCTCTTTTTTATCAATGCTGTTGCTGTAGGCAGTTTTGGCTGATCTTATCTGTCTGTTTGTATCTCACATGCACTAGCACAGCCCTGCTCCTCTCCCTTCTCGATTCACACTGCATAGCTAACATGTCAATGGATATCAGTCTCTGGCCCTTCTCTCTTTTAATGCTTTTAGGTCATTTCAATATATTTCTATTGGTAATGTGTTTTGAGTCTTTTAATAATAAACAGCAAGGAAAAAAAAATAGTTGTGTACTTATTGTAGACTTTATCATCATATGAACTGTAGTTAGTGCCCCCTTCAGTTGGAGACAAACGAGGAATACTATACCAGAAAAAATATTCTCACTGACCATAGAATAAGTAGCTGAACACAGTCTGAAGATCCTTATTGCTAGTTAGTTTTTCCACCACATCCTGGTGTCTGGACTCTGTAAGGTGGAAAACTGGAGAAAGTCGGTGAAGAAGTCCAGTCTTTAGGATAAACAGGGCTATAAACTGCGGTATGATCTTCAGTGCTGCCAGCAGTGGCACATGGCGAGCCACCTTCTGTAGATAAAGAAAATATATAAACTGTTAGAAATCAAACACCTTATAAAAGTTCTAAATTAGATATGGATGTCATTGTAGGGATTTATTAGTACATCTATGATTGAGAAGATTGACTCCTTTATGTGGAAACGAGTGGGGATTTGTAGCAAAAATTAGCGTAGGGCTGGTTCAAGTCAGTCCCACATCCTGAAGACCCTTCTGTGGTTGTGTTGTCTGATTGAGTCTTGGTAGGAAAATCTGAGCCCTAAACCTTTCAAATGTCAATAACTACTGTAGTAAAATTTATCCTCACCTTCATCAAACTGACAAATTTGTCAATGGCCTCCTCTTCTCCTGGAAACTGCTTTTTCAGGGCATCTGGAAATTCATGTTTTCCAGCATAAACTTTGTAGACCTTATGGCCTATGATGACTGAGTCATACTGATCTCCTAGACGGTTCCATTGAAGTTGCCCATCTGTTAATTGGTCCATGATTACCCTAAACATTCCTCCTTCGTGCATCTGTCCGACATAGTGGAGACCTATCCAATATCAGAGAGTGCTGTCAACTCTATGCTCCATGTAAAAACCTAAATAAATCAACTTACACAAAATCTTGAATTTTTAAGATATTGTAGCAACATAAGCAGAATAAAGATATAAGTTTCTTAATGTTGCCTACTGAGATACTCACCAACATCAAACTCATACCCATGCTCTTGGAAAGTGTGACAACTGCCGCCTGCTTGATCATGTTGCTCTAAGACAAGGACTTTTTTTCCAGCTTTTGCAAGAGCCACAGCCGCTGAAAGTCCTCCTACACCACTTCCAATAATCAGTGCATCAAGGTTAGCTGGTATTTTATCTTGAGAGAATCCTGCACTAGACAAGCAAGAGACCCAAATGTATATATAATAATTAACTGGAATAATTAAATTGAACTTTTCACAAGGAATGTAATTTTTAGTTGGTGACAGGTCCGAGAGCCTATTCTATGCTGATTTTGTCAGCATTTGTCAGCATTCGTTTCAGTACTTTATATAAGTTTAATTCACATTACCTGGCTCCCTGCCAGCAGCATGTGGTCAGTCCCGGGGGTGGACAGCTGTAGACTGTGTGTCTGTGTCAGTCTCTCCTCAAAGATATTCACAGAAGAGGTCAACTAAAAACCTCACAGAAACGCATTTCTCTAAACTAAAATGTAACCTTTATTGTATATGAATAAAAAAGTACAGCACCTATACAGGGGGGATATGGTAACACACTGTGTTTTTATTTAGCAACTCAGCGACTATGTTAGTTGTAGCTTTCAGCCAGTGATAGCATGTTTTAAGGATTACTGTTCTTTCAGTGTCATATAGAAATAGTGGAACCTGTCACCAACTTAAAATGACAAAACCCATACACAGATGTAACCTAAACCTACTAATTGTCCAGTGTGTATACTGTGTCAGACTGTTCCACCGATGAGTCCAGGCTCTAATCCATTCCTGAGCTCCAAGGGCCCAGCAAAGGTAACCCAATTTAAAGGCTACTAAGATGTGTCTACTGTGGGTTGAAAGGGAAGTGGGCCCCCAGAAAAACTTTATCTGCTAGGCCCAAGGAACCCAGTCCAAAACAATGTGTATAGCAGGGTATCTAGACTATCCCGAACAATCAGACATATTCTGCTACAAAAGGTTTTAGAACATGGTACACTGGAGGTTCCTGCAATGACATGTAAAATCTTAGCATGAGATTCCCCATATTTTCCATCAGCAACTAAAATCGTTAAAAGCTGCTAAATATCTATGATAGGGCCTCTCAAATATGTATTCTGATCACCTGTAACCAGACTTCCTCTAGTGCAGTGGTGGCGAACCTATGGCATGGGTTCCAGAGGTGGCACACAGAGCTCTTTCTGTGGGCACCCAGGCCTTCACCCCAGCACAGAATTTGCTAGATGTGACTCAAGGCTTCCTCCTACGGTCCAAGACAGCCATGGACATGCCTTGCTCAGTACAATTTTAAAGCGACATCCTTGGCTGCCAGGACTACACGAGAAACGAGAAGGTGTAGATAGATATGGATTATCGATTATCTGATTCTTCCTCTTCAGGGGACCCTGGAAGGAAGCTTCAATCCAAATTTCTCCATCTTCTTTCTAGTGTATTGGTGTCCTCAAGACGCCAATACGATTGAAACTTGTTATACAGCTGGGATCGATAGGTTACTTTTTAAATTGTCATGTTGGCACTTTGCAACATAAAAGTAGGTTTTGGTTGTAGGTTGGGCACTCTATCTCTAAAAGGTTTGCCATCACTGCTCTAGTGAGTACTACCCCTTAGGGAGTCTGTTAAAATGGAAATGCAAATACACAATTCCATTCCAAATTCAGTCTTTTGGAGTATCTCGTATTGTAGTTTCTATGATTATTGTTTGTGGGACACCTTGGTTTCACTGGTTTTTAGATGTTTTTAATCATGATAAATCTGTTGCAGGATTAGAATCTAGCGAGAATCTGTTGCAGGCAGAGAATCTACCTAGTCAAGGTGGGAACACGGGAACACCACAGGAACACGGGAACGCCACAGGAACACGGGAACGCCACAGGAACACGGGAAGCCCCACGGCTAGCATGGGAACTGCCACCGGACATACGAGGAAGACCACAGGAACACGGGAATGCCACAGGAACACGGGAATGCTACAGGGAATGCCTCAGTGGAATAACTTGAAGATTCAATAGAGAGTGAAGGGAGGTGCCAGATTATAAGGGCGCGCCGGATAAGCTGGCGCCAGTTAAAGGGACGTTGGACCTTTAAATCACAGAGTATCGCCTCACGCGTGCCCTAGGGAGCGGGAACTCACGCGGGCCTAGTCCTGGAAGGGAGCGAGAGCCAGGACGAGGAAGATCAGGACTAGGAGTGGGGAGAGGTGAGTGCAGGTCCGGGGCGGGGGAACCGCGTGGCAGCAGAACACGGGATCCGAGACAATGGATCGCGGGGTCTCCTGTGACAGACATTCAAATCCAGATTCATTAATCTGTCTATAAACATTTCCTCAATTAGATGTCATTAAAAAAATTTTTACCTGTGTGAAGATAATTTCTCATAAATGTAGTCATATGGTCCCTTAGAAACAAGACTGTGTCCCTGGATACGACCACCTCTGCTGGAGTGATTGCACAAAGAAACAAAAAGTTTTGTATATGAAATGTCTGGGAGTTACTGTATCTCCCACACTGCATGTCCCACACCCGTCCTGTGGTAATGACAGCTGAATCCAGGTAGTCAGGCAGGACTCATTAGTTCATCTCAGGGCATCGCTGCCAGAGTGTGAGGTGGTCGTATCCGGGGAAGCTATCTCATTTCTAAGGGACAACATGACTACATTTATGAGAAATTATCTTCACACAGGAACATTTTTTTAATAACATCCAATTGAAGAAATATTAACATATAGCAAATAAATCGCTGCAATATCATAGGTATATATATAGTTTTATTTTTTTGTGATTTTTGACCTTAGTTTGGTCTGACGAAGGGTGTTTATCCGAAATGCGTTATCTTTTTATTAATTTATTAAATTAAAAGTACTTGAAATGAAGTTGAATCAGTCTTGTCCTGAATTGAAAGACTACGTCCGTATGGGTTGCCAGTGGACCATTTAAGCCCTGTTTTTTCTCCTTTTTACAATCCACCAATAAGAAGAACGGGGTCCGGTTCAACCTAATGAAGCCATTTGTAGTCAATGGAGTGATCGTGCATATGCTCAATTTGTTGCTCCATTAAAGGGAACCATCATCCCCTTGGTGCTCAAGAGGTGTGTCTGTCTGTATTTCTCTACGCTGCCCTCAACCAACCTACATTGTCCCTTTCAGAAAAGAAGTATAGAAAGAAGACAAAGGGCGCACCAGCAGACACAGCCTGGAACCCATTTGGATAAAAAATGTATTTTTCTAAAATGGAAATCTGAAGTGGCTTTATTTGTGGGGTGATTTAGGTTGTGGTAGATAGTCTTTAAATTGGCTGTCCATTACATTTAATGGCAGGTGCGTAACCCGAGAGGCTGTGGTCACAACCGGGTCCCAGGGGCATAGGGGGCCCATAAAGTGTCACTTTTCCATATGAGAAGAGTAGTACTATACTAGTACTGGCGCACACTTTGCATTGGGGCCCATCAGTTTCAAGTTACGCCACTTCCCTTTTCTTCAAGCCATGTCCCTTTATGTAGAAGTTATAAACATGTGTTTAAAATCAATAAATGCGGTACAACGTATGTTAGACAGCTTTGTTGCCCAAATTACCCCAGGCTTTGGGGGCATTTTGCATAGTATATCTCCACCACTATCACACCATTGTTTCTGCTTAATTGCTCAGGGTTACTTCCCTAGAATAAATGTATAGTAACATATACTGTAACATTAGTGATATACAATAGTGATATGATACAATAAAGTGAATGTGGCAGTCACTTACCTTGCTTGAGAACCTTGTCTCTAGTTCTCTTGTCGGTGACTAGCGGTCTTGGGGGCTGTATACTCTCTTCGCTAAAGAGACTCCCCCACCCCAAATGGAACCAAAGGTAGTAATAGAGTGATGCAATAGACAAGCACAAAAGAAGCAAGATCAATAGTATCATCATTGTGGACAATATAAGATATAAGCAATAGAAACACAAAGACAACTACTTAGCACCTAGTGAATCCATATATAATGTCCAGTAAAGACACAGAGTACAGACTGCATCCGCTCATACACACAGCATGGATAGGGGATATCTGTACATACAGCCCAGCAAACACTCACAGACAAAGCAGAGAATAACAAATACATCTACTGGTAAATGCTTTCACATTGCACAGTACAAAGGTTCCTTGTTATCACCGTAACCCATGAGAAGGATTGCAGGGCCAATCCCTGATACAGAAACTACTAATCCAGAAAATGTTACCTTTGAATGCATTACAACATCAAGTGTGATCTGAATAATAGGTATACAACACAGAACCACAGCGTCATAAAGGAGTACTGGACACGCAATAGAGCCGGAAATCCTTGATAAATGTGGTGAAAATTATTTTAGATTTTTCCTTCGCCCTTTCCTATTTACTCATTCCAAAGCCCTGGGATTCAATCACATGATGTAGTGTACATTGGAGATTTCCGGGATAAATCTCACCAATCCAAATTAATGGGGCAGATTTATCAAGCAGTCTGAATATCAGAATATTTCCAGTTGCCCATGGCAACCAATCACAGCTCAGCTTTCATTTGACCAGTGCTCATGAATATTTTAAAGGGGAGCTGTGATTGGTTGCCATGGGCAATTGGAAATATTCTGACATTCAGACTGCTTGATAAATCTGCCCCAATGTGTCTAACTGTTCTCCTACATGTAGTACAAGTCAGGAATTACCACAAGGGAGTTTTACACTATGTTGTTTTTAAAGGGAATGTATCACCACAATTGTCCAGTTTTTTTTAAACCAAACTTTTATGTTGGTTTTATGTTACGTTTATATCTTTTATCTCAGGCGCTTGTAGGCTATCCTTGTATATGCACGTGTTATGTTTGAATAAAGGATTCATTGCATTATAAGAAGTACCAGCGTGGATTTGAGAGTGCCGCTTCTCAGTACGTTTTGTTACAAACTTTTATGTTAAACATATATTTTTTAGGAACTTTAAAAAAAATTGTCTTTAGTAAAGCACTAGAATGTAAGACGGCTGTACATACGCCTCCCTATAGACGGCAATGGCCGCACAGAGCGATACCGTGCCACTTTTTTTACCACTCTGTACATGGCGAAAAGATAGGACACGTCCTATCTTTCCCAGTGTGCACGGCCGTACGCTATGCATCTCTATGGAGAGGGCAGTTTTCACCTTTGCAGAACTCCAGACAGATCCCCACCCAGCCGTAGCCGGGGAGGCACACATTTGTGTGAATTCGGCCTTAGAATTACTACCCCCCAGCTGGAGATGCAGCTCCATTATCACTCAATATACAGTAGTGACCGTGGATCTCCAGCCTATGGCCAAACACTGACTCAGTAACACTCACTCATAATATTGGGAATTTTTGTGCACTACTTTTCTATTGCCTGTTATGCGCAGTGAGCAGTGGTTAGGATTTCCACCCGCCACCTGCTAACTTTGCATTTCTCTCACTGCTTAGTAACACTACCAGTCCCCCCCCCCCCCCAAAGGACGGGAGGGGGACTCGGCCATGGAGGCCACACCCTGTCTGACTGCAGTGTCTGCCTGGATGCCAAGTAATGAAACAAAGTTAATTTTATTAGGTTGTCAAGGATTTTTTAGGTGAAAGAAAAAGGTGGTGACAGGTTCCCTAGCATGTACAGTGATTAAAAGATTCTATGGTTGTCAAAATTATATTGATGTCTGCTCATCCAGCAAAAAAAAGGCACCATGGTGCACACTGTATCCCAGGGTATTAAAATATGGTAAGATATGTTTTTCTTTGCAAATTTTCTTATTTTTTTTAACCCCTTTACAACCAGGCTCTTTTTTTCAATTTTGCTATTTCATTTTTCACTCCCCACATTCAAAAATATATTACTTTTAATTTTTTACACTTAAAAAGCTGTATGAGAACTTGTTTTCTGTGTAACAAATTGCACTTTGCAGTGACTATATTTAATTTTCCATGTCGTGTACTGGGAAGCATTTGCCCAATTTCTTGTGGGCTTGGTTTTACCGTGCGCTCCAAATGACATATCTCCTTTATTCTTTGGGTCGGTACGATCACGTGGATACTAAATTTATATGGGTTTTAATGTGTTTTATACATTTAAAAAAATCACAATCTTCTGGCGCTAATAACTTTTTCACACACGGAGCTGTGTGTGGTGTTATTTTTTTAATGAGATGATGTTTCATTGCTACCATTTTGACGACTATATGGCCTTTGGATCACTTTTCATACAATTTATATGTTGCAAAATGGCAAAAAAGTGGCGTATTGGACATTTGGGCACTATTTGCCATTACAGGGTTAAAAAATAACTGTTGTTACATTTTGATAGATCAGACAATTTGCGATATGGCGATACCTAACATGTTTAGGTATCATGGGTACTACCAGTGGGTGTGCAGCAAACACCTACACCAAGCAAACCCCTGAGCCCTCTGCATACTCCCGGAGCCAACGTGTTATACCTCACATGTCAGGTATAAGGTATGGAGTTAGTTAACGTATAGAGCCATAACCAAACTATATAAATTTTGTTGTTTTCATGACCGTGCTAAACCAAGGAATGAAGGGGATGTGTCATTTTGATTGCATAGATAAAGACGGATAAAAAAAAGTCAGTAAGAAAATGGGCTACTATATTCATTACTTTTGGAATTTTTTTCCAGATTCCCAGTACATTGCATAGACTATGGAATGGTGTCACCTAGAATTCATCCAACAGAAAGAAAAACCCTTATATGGCTCAAGATATACATGGTGAAAGGATGGTGAAAGAAGTAAATAAGGGGAATACAAGAACCCAGGAAAACCCATGAATCGCCTGACAAAAAAAAAATATCAATAAAACTAATAATATAAGGTGGCAATAAAGAAATAGCTGACAAAAGATTTATTTTCATCACACACAATCTTTTTATTTTGTAAGAAATGTACAGAAAATTTCATTAAAGAATACATTAAGGAAAATGACATGCCATATATACAGGCAGCCCCCAACTTAAGAACACCTGACTTACAGACGACCCATAGTTACAAACGGACCTCTGAATGTTGGTAATTTACTGTACTTTTGTCCCAGGTTACAGTTATCACAGGTGTCTGAAGCTAATGCTTATTGTTAATCCTGCTTCTTATGATAACCCAAAAGTTTTAAAATCCAATTGGCACAGAGACCAAAAAAAATTTGGCTGGGTTACAATTATTCAGTATACAGTTCCGACTTTCATACAAATTCAACTTAAGAACAAAACCCTACAGAACCTATTTTGTATGTAACCTGGGGACTGCCTGTATATGTATATACGTATAGTGTATTTATATTGGCAGTGTTATGCTATAAAGTTAGTGGATAAGAATTATGATGTCTGTAATACAACACTGGAAAACAATTAGTTGTGTTAATAAATACAATAAAAAATTGTATAATAATTTGTAAAAAGTGATGTTGCAATTGTTGTAATGAATAGATAGGATATTACATTGGGTAATGTGTAGATGGCTATCTTTCTATTATTCACAGGTTTGTCCATTGCTTACACTGCCAAACCTCAGCAAGGATTATTTTACTGAGAGACCACTTCATGCATGGCAATGAAATTTTATAATGCATGTGGCCAAAAGCTGAAATTATACGAGCATAGAGAAGTGATTCAATCCCATGACATGGTGTACACTAAAGATTTTCTGGGTTAATAATCACTGAAACTAATTACCCCTTATGTAGCATATGCCTGGGTTTCTCTAGAGATTGTGTCTTAGAAATTAAATAAATATATATTTGTTAAGTTTTAATTTTAAACGTATCCTTTTGAATTTTATACTTTCATCTTACTTTATTTGCTGAAAAGTACCATATCCTGTAATTTTGAATATGGGTTTTTGTCTGGACAGACATTTGCTAATTCTGTAGGGGGTACCTGTTTTACATCACAAACAAGACAGGCAAGGTGTTATCTTCAATGGAAGACAACACTTTATATAAAACTCCATGATTGCCTCCACCACTGACTACAGATGATGTGACAGCTTGTCTACACCTCCTATCATCACAGAACATGTCTAGAAAATTTGAGTAGACCCAAATCTATTACTGCCTTGGGCCAAGAGACTGATGTAGAGCATATCACTAAATGACATTAATACAATACACTAGGGGGTACAAAATGGGAATATTGATAAAATAACAGCAGACCTTTGTATTATGTGTGGTTATTTTACTACATATGGCCCAAATATTTCCAATAGTGCTATATGCACCAATGAAAATATTCTATATATGTTCATGATTTACTTGTATATACTCTTTTAGCTATTTTTTTCTTGTCCAAAGTTCTTCATTATTTTGGTTCTCATTTTGGTTCTCTAGCCCTTCAAAAAAAAGGAATGGAATTTGGGTTTTAGGTTGTATTGTATATCAGTAAATATTGGACCACTTAATGGTTGGGTTTGAGGATCACAACGTGGCTATCTAACTGGTGGACCATTGCTTGGATCTACCTTCTCACCACAATATGAATACATAAAATTTCTTGACAATATATACTTTATTGTTTTTACCAAACTTTTGAATTCCCACAGAATTATCACTATAACAAAAGCTTTTAATAGATAGACAATAAAATATGTTATACAAGTCAGTCTTCTGTCTCACAAATAAGACATTATGTATCTATAGAAAAATAATATTCAGATTATAAAGTTCTACAAATCACTTCAAACAATGTATCTAATGCTAATACTGACACTTTGTAGGAGAACGTGCACTGTAACAAATACTGGAGTGATGAAGTAAACACCTTTAAGGAATGTTGAGTCTTGGGACCTAATGTGATTTTCCCCATTTCTTATGGCTTTGACAGAGCCATTGTTGAGTTTATTTATTGTCAAAAAGGACCTGAGGCAGTACGCTATTGCTAGACTGACATCTATGTAAATCATATAGCTTTCTAATAATCTGACATCAGAATCAGAAAATCTACTTTTTGTTGAGAAATAGTTTCACTCTTGCCCTGAGCCATTTTGGTATTGCACCTAAGCCCCCTGGAATTGAATGGAGCAGAGCTATAAAACCAGAAATGGCCAATGGACTTCAAGAAGATCGAAATAATGAGTTTATCGTATACCACCATAGCCAGAGAACAGAAGGTCCTATCATTGTGTTCTAACATGCCCATCCATACTTGTATGTAATGTATTAAAATTAGGCCAGTTGGTGGGCATACTCTTCTTACTCTGAGCCCTGAGCAACAATCTAGGTTGCCCACTGAGTAAACCAATTCTACAGTTAGGGGTAACAGCACATTTTGTAAGGCCATGTTTTTGGCTGTTTGAAAGGGTAAAGGGTCTTTATGAGCTTCTACCCATACTACCTACTGTATTTGATGTAAAATATACAACATAATGCTACAATCCTCAATAGATGTAGCAACATAAGTGTCTAACCATTTGCCCTTTGGTCCACATGGTCCTTTAGAGAGATACGACCTTCATACTCAAGTAGATTTTTTTTAAAATATACACCTTCATATCCCTCAAAACCTAAGATTGGCATACAATAACTTAGAAGTATAAAGGTTGACTGTATCATCATGAGGGGAAGAGAAGCAATGGAAGAGTACTTAGACACAACCGAACAAGTACAATGCTTAGTAGGAATCAAGGGGAGCTGAGTTTCTTGGGGCAAACCCCAGGAGGTAATTATAGTGTCCATCCATATTGTCTGGCTCCAGGAATGTCTAGGGAAGGAATGTGTAGGCAGTACGAATTCTAGTAGACCCAGCTGACAGGGACCCACTGGGGTTCTGTACGCAGTTTCTCCAGGGCTTGTTGAAGTTCTTGAAATGTCTCATCCAGATCAGCGTTGACCAAGCTGAGGTCAAAATAATGGCCATATGCCTGTTGCAGCCTTTCACTCTCTTCTATAATACGCAGGAGCTCACCATCCTGTAGGGAGAAGGGCAATTATATGAAAATGTATTTGTGACAAATAACATTCTTTGGTGGCGTCTGAACTTGTGTCCCTGTGACAACACTTCACGCTCCTGTAGCTCAAAGCCTTTGTATGACAATAAGGCCAGAATACGGTACATATAACCTCATCCACAATACACAGCAGGCCCGTTGTATTAAGACTAGTGCCACACGCACCATAATTATAATGATTCGGACCTCTTAATGCTGATGCATCACCTGCATACTAGAATAAAAATCTATGCCAGACTAGGACGCCTAGGGCTGGGGTTGATATCAACTATAACCTGCGCTAGTTTTCTGGCACAGGTTATAGTAAATATGGCTGGCCAAGCATCCCTGCCTTGGTCCATTTTGTTCCCTGCGCCACTCTACCAATTGGCAAGTGGACACAAAAGGAAAAAAGTTGTGACAAATTTATGGCAATGCACATACAATACAAAGTGACTTTACAATATATATTCTAGTACATCTGTAACTTTTTGGATAGTACATAAAATGATATTAATAGAGGTATGTTGGTGATAGCACACACAATTCACACACAACAAATACCACTTACCGATAGCTGCTTAGCGGTCATACCAGCCTCTACTGCACCTTGGTTATTGGATTTAAGGGTTTCAAAATCTGGAGCTCCAATAAAAACAACATATGGTACAAATTCAGCAGTTCTGAGGACTTTCACTGCCTGCAAAAAAACATGCATACATTATACATGCTATGTTACATAGGTAGATGCTTAGATTGATAGAGAAACTCTTCATTTCCAATGGAAATCCCAATGGGTGCACACCCAAGGGACTGGAACAGAGGTCTTAAAAATATCAAAAACAGACCTGTAAGGAGCACTAGAAGGTGTAGAGATATCATCTATTGTCTTAGGTAGATAGATTATAGTTTTCATGTAGATATGTAACATAGATAGATAGATATGAAATATAGATAAATTGATAAATAGATATGATCTACATGTATAGCTACATAGATATATAGAGAGATAAAAAATAAAAATCCAAGGCAGCACAATGGATGACTCCTAACAAGGAGGGAAGTAGAGCCTGCAGGACCCTGGAAAAGCCTCTTGTAGCCATCAACCAGAAGGCAGGCATCGCTCCAGAGTTGAGATTTTTAGAAACATGTGAAGTCTTTATTTCATATTTACAACAAATGGAATACAGGCAGTCCCCGGGTTACGTACAAGATAGGGTCCATAGGTTTGTTCTTAAGTTGAATTTGTATGTATGTAAGTCGAAACTGTATATTTTATAATTGTAGTTCTAGACTGTTTTTTTTTTGCCCCAGTGACAATTGGAGTGTAACATTTTTTTTGCTGTAATGGGACCAAGGATTATCAATAAATCTTCATTACAGACACTTTACAGCTAAATATTGCAGTCTAGGACTATAATAAAGCATCCAGAGAGCTTCACCAGAGGTCATAAGGGGCAGAGGGGTCTGTCCTCTGGACTCTGGAGTGCTACCTTGTGCTACCTTGTCTTCTTGTTAGACAGATAGGTCCCAATCTCATGTTATCTTACTTTTTCCTCACCTGTGGATTTACGTCCAGTACACACATTTTTCCGGACGCCACCACCTCCTGTATGGAGCTGATCTTTGTACCATACAGATTGCCCTCATATTCTCCGTGCTCTAAATACCGTCCAGCCTTTATGTCCTGCTCCATTTCAGCACGGGACACAAAGGAATAGGACTGACCGTCCCACTCTCCTTCCTTTCTCTTTCTAGAAGTGTCTGCAAGGAAAGAGATTATGAGAAAAATCTTCTATGACATTATTAAAGGGAACCTACCACCACGATTCTACCTATAAAGCCCTTTTTAGAGCTAATCCTCATGTCCCCGCTAACTTTTGGGAAACTTTATTCCACTAATATGTAATTTCTGTTATGCGGCTGCTGGGGCGTGGAGTAGCCGGGCACGAGGCTACACAGCGCGGCTACTCCACGCCCCGGTAGCTATGTTACTCCTCCTACCCTGTTGTGTGCGGCGCGCAGCTCCTCGTAGCTGCACGCCCTCGTCCAACAAGCCAGAGTTCTGCGCATGCGCAGTAGCTCCGGCCTCGGATCTGTGGCCGCATGCGCAGAACGCCAGCATGTCGGACGAAGGCGCAGCTACTCCACGCCCCAGTAGCCGCATAACAGAATTTACATATTAGTGGAATAAAGTTTCCCAAAAGTTAGCGGGGATGTGAGGATTAGCCCATAAAAGGACTATCCTCACGTCCCTTACATCCACCTACCACCCGATCTACCTTTATAGGTAGAATCATGGAGGTAGGTTCCCTTTAATGCTACATACTGTATAGATTTGTTTTAAATATTGCAGTTGATTCTAATCACTACATGATGTTAAAGAGGTTTTTTTTTTCAATTATCTTATTAACAGTCCACAATCCAGGATCTACTGTGTAGACCTGTCATGGATTTCAGAGTATACTGTGTAATACTTTCTATAACCTGTGGTGGCGCTGTATGGGAATTGAGAATTTGTTGGCAGGATATCCAAGTGCATACTGAAAGTCTCAGCAACCTAACATCATGTGATCAGATTTTTTTTCAGAAAGTTTTTATTTAAGGTAATAATATACTCACAAGGTGTGGTAGTACCATATCTTAAAGGGTCTGAGGTTAATAATTTGTTCTTTAGGCTTCTCCTTCCCACTCCCTGAGCACCAATCAGAATGAGTGTCTTTCTCCGGAAGGGGGGCATCTTTGCAACCTCTTCATATATGAGAAGTTCATGACGATCAAACTCTGTGGAGGAGAAAGATATTAAAGGACATCTACCACTAGGATGATGGATTATAAACCAAACACACTGACATACTGGTGTATGCCCCCTCTGGGAGAATCTGCCCTTCTTTTAGTTTCTTATTCCTTGTTTTTGTGAAAAAAAAGTTTTTTTAAATTATGCAAATGAGACTAGGGGCTCTAGGCTTCATAGGATTTAATGAGCTTCTCAGACTCATTTAAATAATTTTTAAAGCTGTTTATTCTTAAAAACAAGGGCATAATAAGCTTAAAGAAAAGTGGTTCCTGCCGTAGGGACACACACCAATATGTCAGTGTGCTTGATTTATAATCCTTGATCCTGATGGTAGATGTCCTTTAAGGTTACCACTGTACCCAGAGATTGACTTCAAAGGTACAGTAAACCCCATGCCAGGAAGAAGATGAGTAGCATACAAGAATAGCTATCTAAAAACCAACTCAGCACTTAAGCACTATAGTTTTTGCTTTGGGTCATTTGCTGGTACATCATTTGGACTATTTTAGAAAAAGAAAATTACCTGCATTTTTTGTGGTTACATACATGATCCTCTTCTTTTTCTTCCCTCCCATGCTTCCACATAGGGCACCTAGGGACAGTATGTTATAAAATATAGATATAGGAAATTCCATGATAAAGTTCTCCTGATCTTCATTGAATATATGAAAGAGAATGCATGAAATGAGAAAAAGGTTCTGCTTTTTCTAGAAACAATGAGTTGTTAAAATTAAACTGATCTGTAATATAACACAGAGCCAATGGACAAGTGACACATCAGCCAGCAGAACACTCACTGGAATTTGGACCTAGTTCTCCATCTCTTTTGACAAATGCTTTTCTCTTCTCCTCTAGTAACTGGCTAGGAATGAGTCCAGCAGTTCCCCCCTTAACTAGGCATGCCTGTAAAACATGGAGAGAATTGTTAGAAAATCTTATGAGCGAATGATATTTTTGTAAAGTAGATAAATGTATAGTGAAGCTAAATATGGATTATTATTATTATTATAACATGGATTACATAGGAATAGAATGCACAGCAATACACAGAAGCATTAGATGATGCCAGGGATTAAAGGGCATAGACAGTCTATGACTACCTAGGCAAAGTACCACGATGGAGTAAAGTTCAAATTCATGGAGAATAACCTGGTGGAACATTTTGTCAAATTTGTAAGTCTGTGAGTCTCACCTGCCACCAGTTAGGGTCTTCTTGATTGACAATCTGCAAAAGGTCTCCTGCCTGGAAAGCCAAACCTGCCTCCTTACAAGGGATCAGACTGTCATTCGAGGGGTCATAGCTGAAGTGACATTTTACAAATACCTGAAAAAAAAATCCAAACCTTTTTGTTCTCAACTATTTTACTAAAATAACACAAATATATGAGATTGTGAGCATATAAAGAAAAATAGTCCCTTGTTTATATCTTAGGGTGTCCCTTTCAAGTGGAAAGTGGTTCATCTCCCAGTGTACCCGGACAGCTTAAGCTGAAGAGCCAATAGTTGCAGGTTCAACTGAGTCTTGAATGAGGCTTATTTCTATTAAAAGGCTTTTTATAACCATACCCATAAATATGTTTAACTAGGACCTGCATCACCAAGCCAAGTCCAAGCACTAGGGGGCATTGTTTCCGGCAACATGACCTCAAAACATCTTAGAAGTGGTACCTGCCGAAGAGGGTGTTGCTGTTGGTAGCTTGGAAGTATTTTCAACACCACACTCCCACTGGCTTCCCGGAGCATTTCTTGCAGGGCCTGTGGGTCATTTCCTACTTCCCGACCATTCACCTCTCTGATGACATCTCCCACATGTAGAAGACCTTGTTGGTCAATCACACCACCATGCAAGATCCTGGCAATCACCAGTTCACCACCTTCTACGCGGAATGTCACTCCCTGATAACAGGAGACAACAACAGTGACAATGCAAGGACACAAGCAATAGCCTTGGGAAAAATAATGGGAAATACCCTGGCAGCTTTGCTTTCCAATTTACCAAATGTTCTCCTGCATTCTTCCTTACTCCCACCATACGCACTGCATCAGGTGGAACTGGCTGGTTGCTCAGAGTTGGATCCATAAGAGGACTGGGAGGAGGAGTCTCATAGTTTTTGGATGCCACAGAGTCATGAGTTTGTAAAAGAGACTGGAGAAGAAGGAACATAGATACAATTAAATAAGTCAAGTGAAGCAGCTCGGCCACTCCATTAATGCTACTCCATTTTATCAATTGATGAGGTAGTTGGGCTAAACCCTCACTGATTACATGTTCTTATTATGTCATGTCTATATTTAATTTGTTAATAAATCTGACCAATTGGGATCCAACATTTTACCATTTTAAAGATATTGGCCCACATTCACTAAAACTGGGCCAACTGCCTATGTAGAGTGTAGGGCTGCACCTTTAACATAGGGTGTGCAACACACTTTTGTAGGACTTTGCATGATAAATGTGTCATGCGGTCCAATTGAACACCGTAACGGCTATTTCAGTGCAGAATTTTGGTTCGCATGAAGAATACTGAAGCCGCGCCACAAAATGGTCACGTGCAACACAAATTCTTAAATACCTGTGCAAGCAGTTTGCTCTTAAAGGGACGTGCAAAGTCTACCAGAAAACTGGCACATGGCCCTCAGTGAATGTGGGCCATTATTTACAATCATTGATGGGGACAGCCAGAAGCCAAAAAACCTACATACTATAAAGGTCGAATATTAGTTTTTAAGAGAGAAAGATATTGGTCCAAGGACCAGAAAGGAGAACAAGATCAAGGTTCCTGTCACGTGTTCACAATGACATAACCATCTGGGCCAATGTGTCACTGCTTCATCCAAGTTCAGAGCTTCACATAAGTACTTATATTATATATCAGTGCATTTAGTATCTTATATGTAGGTCCTAACTTTATACACTACCTGGAAATGGGGTTCCTGCAGGATCTTCTGCAGCTCAGCTGCTGCTCCACTTGGGTCTCTGACTCCAGCCATGTCTTGGAGAATCTCCTGTACCAGCTGCAGGTTGTTCTCTCTCACAGCTTCCAACCTGGTTTCTTCCATGCGCTCATGAGCCTGAAATTAAAAAAGGACATTTCCATCATCCTCATCAAATATCCATTTGCTGATGAACATGCTTCATGGTCCTGGTACATTTTTTGCCAAAAACTGACATAAATTTTATACATAAAGATTTTTTTTTACTTTTTATACAAAAAGTTATCATTTTTTCAAAGGCAGAAATTACCATTGGGCTTTCCATGATTCCTTTAAGGAAGATTAAATCCAAATCAGAGGATGGAGGGATATCAAACGTCTGCATGACCTGCTGCATGGCTGTAAGATATAAGAGAGAATATCTTAAAAGTGACCAGAGAGAAGAACCTTATCTTCAAGAAACCAGAAACAAATAACACAGTTTCTCAACGGACAAAAGGTGAACTGATCTATAGCTACAATATAATATGAAACAAGGAGGCTAAATAATATCTGAAACCCCAAGAGCTCTGGGCTAGGAACAAGAAAGATCTTCAGAAAAAACAGAGGAAACTAATTTGTATGTTAAGATGGAGAATCTTCAGGTGGAAGAAAGTATCAGGAGGAAATTGAATCAAGATGTAGTTGTAAAGATGATGAGAAGGATGATCCATAAACTTGATGGTTGTATCCATGGGGGTGTGATGTGGATAATGACAGACATCAGATGTGACCTATGAGAAATGTTCAAAGGCGATGTGGAGGAGAGACAAAGATGATGGTGTCAGCCAGGTGAAAGTATGTGGAGAAGTTACCTTCATTTGGTGAACAAGCTTCCTCTGTAGACTCCATAGACCCCACCAACCAAATGTCAGATGTCTGCTGTTAGTCTTGTTTCTATCAGGCTTGTCTTCTACAGTATCATCTTCCTATACTCAGCGGCAGCTCCCTCCCTATTCCATTCCTTTTTTCTCTTGCCTTGCCTCCATCCCTTCTCTCCGTGTCATCGTTACATCAGTCTGACTAAATTAGGGCCAGATGCTGAGGTTGACAAGTAGAATAATGACCCGGGGAGATATGGGAAGCAGTGGTCATAGAAACCATTTCATCTACATTCAACCATCCTGTGTATTTGTCATAGGGTTAATAACTAAGTAGTAGAATTAACCAGTAGAAACACGGTGTAAAAGGCATGTAGCATACTGGTTGGCCAGGGCCAAAAGGTGCAAATACTATGGGCTACCCGGGAGGGGGCAATGAAGTGGGTTTTCTGCACCAATGTCAGCATATGACACAGCTTGCTTATGTATTGCAGTAAGACCCCTTTAAGGCTCTTGGCTTTGAACATCCCTCTCTAGTTTCCATAGTAACTGAAGGATTACACGAAATGGGTACCAGCTTGGATGCTGCCATCATTAACCCTTTCACTACCCACGTGCAATAAACATCCTTTTGGCATCATCTATATTGTTATATTGCTTTATACCATTGATTATACTCACTATAATATTGCTTATCTAATACATAGCAGCTCCAGCTACACACGTAAAACGGTCACATATAATCCAATGTGCACGGATAATACAGGCGGCTTATAGCTGCATCTGCCCGGCTACACGAAATGGGTCATATAGTGTATATAATGTGACACTATAAATCCACATAGTAAAAGCAACAATTAAATAGGGCAAATGTATTAACATGTGAAAGGGATTGTCTCCGCCTCCCGTGTGAGGAGGGGGATGTCACCCAAGCAGGCTGCACAAAGTGACATTCACATAGAAGAGACAGGAGATAATAATAGGCTGAGGAGATGGAGGAAGCCACCAGCAGTGACACAAGGGAGCAGGATACAAAGAGAACTATAACACACTGCAACAATAGATAGATAGATAGATAGATAGATAGATAGAGATAGATAGATATGATATAGATAGATGATAGACAGATAGATAGATAGATAGATAGATAGATAGATAGATAGATAGATAGATATATGTTGATTAGAAGAAATAATAGTAGTTGTTATAGGTAGAGGTAATATGATGTAATATGAGGAGATACAGGGAGATGTTATATGGAGTAATAAGAGTGTAAGCTCTTGTGACTCTTTGTACTCTGTAATGTATTATTTTATATATATGGTGTTAAATGGTGTAATAGGAGGAGATATAGGGAGATGTTATATGGAGTAATAGGAGGAGATATAGGGAGATGCTATATGGAGTAATAGGAGGAGATATAGGGAGGTTTATATGGAGTAATGGAAGAGATATAGGAGTGTTAGTATGGAGTATAGAGAATATGGAGATTAAGGTGTAAATTTAGGTCTAGTGCGTGTATCTCTGGTATATGCCGAGGCTACTCGGCAGTATGTGGAGTCCTCGGCGATGCCTCGGAATCGGGTTCTCGGACGCTCCTCGGGAACGTTCTGACGTAAGGTCGTGGCTCGATTCTCTGGCGTCTCGCCGACCCTCTGGCGCTTTTTCTCGTGCTCCTACTACGGACCGCAGTCTCGGGCGCTTTCTGCTTGTGTCCTCGCGGCCGTCTCGGCGACTGTTCTCTGGCGTTCCTCGGCGGCGACTCTGGGCGCCTGTTCTCTGGAGTAACTACGGCGGAGCTCTCGGGTCGCGGTTCTCTGGCGTCTGGCGGCGTCCTCTCAGGGCGCTGATTCTCCGGCGTCCTCCCGCGCGATTCTCGGTCGCGTTCTCTGGCGTCTCTGGCGGACGCTGTTGGACGGTTACTCCCCTGTGTCCTCGGCCTGCGCTCTCGGGCGCTGTTTCTGGCGTCCTACGGCGGCTGCTCTCGTGCGCTTTCTCTGTGCGTCTGTCGGGCGCTATCAGGGCCCTGTCTCCCGCCGTCCTCGGGCGCCTCTCGGGCGGGTTCTGTGTGTCCCTCGGCGCGCTCTCTGCGGGTTTCTGGCAGTCAATCGATGCGTCCGTCGGACTGAGGTTGCATGGTCATGGGACGCCCTTGGCAGCAGCCTCTCATGGTCCGCTCGGCGCCGCTCTCGGGCCTGTTCTCCTGGCGTCCTTCGGCCGCTCTCAGGGCTGTTCTTGGCGTCCTCGGCGGCGCTCATCGGGCGCATGTTCTCCTCTAACCCACTCCCCTCGCCGTGCGCCTCCTCTCGGGCGCGGTTTCTCTGGAGTCCTCGGCTCTGCGCGTGCTTCTGCGCGGCGCTTCAGCTTGTCCGCTCTCCTAGCGCGCTCTGCGCCTTGGCTCCTCGGGCGCTCTCGGGTCGTGTTCTCGGCGTACTGCCGCCTACTCGGGACCCTCTCTCTGGGTCATTCGCTCGCTCCGGCGGCTGTTGCTGGCGCCCGGCGCTCTCGGCTTTCTTGGCGGTGCCCTCGGCGGCGCTCTCGGGCCGCTTTCTCTGGGTCTCGTCGCGTCTCGTCGCTGCCTGGTACCTCGCGCGCTCCGGCCTGGTTTCTCTGGCTCCCCTCTGCGCTTCGGGCCGGTTCTCTGGCGTCCTCGGCGTCGCCCTTCCGGCTGCGTTCTCTGGCGTCGTCCTCGGCCGGAGCTCTCTGGCGCAAAACAGTCACAATGAAGATGAATATGGAGTAATAGGAGGTTATATGGAGTAATCGGAGGAGATATAGGGAGAGGTTATATGGAGTAATAGGAGGAGATATAGGGAGATGTTATATGGAGTAATAGGAGGAGATATAGGGAGATGTTATATGGAGTAATAGGAGGAGATATAGGGAGATGTTATATTTCTGTTTATACAACATGAAACCTCGCTGCTTCATAAGTGTCCAACACTTCCATGGGCCATCACATCAATCACTAAGTGTCATGATGCTGAGAACTTCCCCGGAAGTTTTATCCCTTCTGTGTGGTGTATAACCAGGAATAGATTAGTAAAAGATTGGATACTTGTTATATAAGGATGAGATGTTATATGGAGTAATAGGAGGAGATATAGGGAGATGTTATATGGAGTAATAGGAGGAGATATAGGGAGATGTTATATGGAGTAATAGGAAGAGATATAGGGAGAGGTTATATGGAGTAATAGGAGGTGTCAAAGGGTATTTGTCCTGTCTATGTAACACCCAATTGACCCTCTCTCAAAGGGAGAATTATGATCAAGTTTCTGAGGTAAAACTGTTCTAGTTGTCCAATCAGAGCTCTGCTTTAATTTTATAAACATCTGTGGGAAAATGAAAGCTGAGCTCTGATTGGTTGCCATGGGCAACTAGAGAAGTTCTGCTCTAAGAGGCCTATGATAAATCTCCTCCTCATGTGGTTCTTGTTTGTCATTCCAGTTCTGTATCCATGCCATTACGGGGAAGATCCAACCATTTGTGTACATAGTTTGTACCGGATGTATGTCATAACTGCAGACCTTTGTGCTGGTCTCTGTAATTATTTGATATGTTTGATATCTACTAAAAGTTACGTTTTATTTTGTATATGCCTACAACTTCTTTTAGTTTCTTGTCTTTTGCTTGGTGTTTATTGGCCCTCTGGTCTATTGTTATGTAGTAGACTGGGAACACTAGGCTTGCTCCCACACTGTAATGATTATGAAATAGTGTTACCTTTAATATTATGCTAATAAAGATTTGTTTGCATTGTTGATAATGTATAGGAAATCTACCACTATGTGTTAGTAAAGATAAACTAGACATACTTACCTATCTCTGTCTTCACCAGGATCCGGGCGCTTGTCTTCATTAAAGGGAACCTGTCATCAGGAGTCCTTTTTGTGGCTTCCCTATGTCCCTGTGTCCCCATAAAGAATAGTGTACACATTGCCAAAGAGTTTTTATAGTAAAAAAGGCTTTTTCAGAAAAAAAAGATAAGTTAAATCAAAGTTTACCTTTCTGTAGGCAGAGCTGTGTCCCTAGTCCCATGGGAGTGGCCAGTGAGGAGCGGGACAGACATGTATGGCGTCCTGAGGGGGGAAATCGATGAAATCGATGTATGGCAAAGCGGTTTTCCGAGGGTGGGGGAAACCACTCCTCACTGGCCACTCCTATGGGACTAGGGACACAGGTAAACTTTGATCTAAAACTCTTTGGCAATGTGTACATTATTCTCTATAGGAACATGGGGATCCAGAAAAAGAGCTCCTAATGACAGGGCCCCTCAGTGCTTTGGCTTTACAGGCTGTTACAAAAAGCAGCGCAGGTCTCCTCTCCCCCTGTACTTCCTGTCGCTGCTAAATTATACAGAAAGAGGAAGGAGGGAAAGAAAGTTGGCCCCCCACCTTGTTCAAATCAAGCAAAAATGGTGTCAAACATTTGTGCTGCATTTATGCTGGTTTGTGCAGCAAAAATTATCGTTTGTGCCGCTATAATTTTTAAGATATTAATAAAAGTTTCCAGAGGTCATCAGAGGTCAAGCAGCCCCCCCCCCCCACATTGCCAAATCAAACTAAATTGATGCCAATCAATTATGCAACTTTTATGATGGTTTCTGCTGCTCAAGTTTTTGTTTGTGCTGCTTTTGTTTTGAATATATTAACAATTTTTAAAGGTCAAGAGGTCAACCAGCCCCCCCCCACTCACACATTAACTGAATCAAACAAAACTGGTGTCAAACGTTTTGGTGTCAAAATTTTTTCGTTTGTGCTGATATCATTTTTAAGGTATGTTTAGGTGTTTACATAGGTTTAGGTCTTTAGGATGAACTGGTAAAAAAAAACCTAGTTACACTTTGATCAGCAGGGGGAGCTAGCAAACACATTGTACTTTGGAAGGAATGAACTCTGCTGACCTCTGGAAAAAATTATGAATATATTAAAAATGATAGCAGCACAAACTAAAATTTTTGATGCACAAACCAGCACAAACGTAGCACTAACGTTTGACACCAGTTTTCTTTTACTCGGTTAATGTGGGGGGCTGGTTTACCTTTTGACCTTTAAAAATGTGTTAATATATACAAAACAAAAGCAGCACAAAAATTTGAGCATCTTAAAGCAGCACAAACGTCGCACAATTGATTGGCACCAGTTTTGTTTGAGTTGAGCAATGTGGGGTGCTGGTTGACCTCTGATAATCTCTGGAAACTTTTATTAATATCTTAAAAACATTAGCGGCACAAATGAAAATTTCTGCTGCACAAATCAGCACAAATGTTTGACACCAATTTTGTTTGATTTGAACAAAGTGGGAGGCCAATTTCACTCAGGTCAGAGACAATTTTGTTTGATTTTAACAAGGTGGGGGACCAACCTTACTCAGTTTAGAGACAATTTTGTTTCACTTGAACAAGGTGGGGGGCCAACTTCACTCAGAGGGTAAAGTGAGACATGATCTGCTCTTTGTAGCCTGTGAATCTGCAGCACATAGGGACTCTGGTAATGCTCCCAGGGGCCCTTTTGGCTCATTAGCATTATTTTAAAAGTTGATTTTAGAAGGAATGAGGCCATGGATAACAAATATAACAAGCTTACCACAATCAGGGTGGCTGGATCTATAAGTAAGTTCACCTGGTTTATCATGCTTGATTTTGATGGTAGATTTTCTTAAATTTTTTTAACTGTTATGTCGGTTCTATGTGTCAGACACTTCTATTCATAAATGGTAAATCCTTGGCTAAGTTTAACTTCCTCCTCAGAGTATTACAGGAGCAATATAATAATTCTCAACAAACCACATCTGCGGCATATAATTCCATTGTAAGCATAACAGAGCTGCATCGTGTTTGACTATTCAAAATGCGCTACTCCAAAATATTACCATGTCCAAGTTAAAACTACTTTTTTTAGAAACAGCTGTGCCCCTACACCAAGTATACTGACTAATGACTCTTATTCTAAAGTGCCTACTAAACAAATAAACCTTATATTAATCTGAAATAGTGGTTGACAGATGCCATATAATCAATTACTGAGCTCCAATTGTGTCTCATTACCAAGGTCAGACGCGTTTTATCCTGAAAGCTTTTGTGCCTGATTTGAATTCAGCCATACTTCAAAGTAATCCTATCTGCATACAATCATTATGCTTCATAAGCTTCATAACACGCCCCGCATGGAAATGACTGGACACAATGTTACAGCCATATTTTCAATGTATTCTATGTATGTGTTTGCTTCAAGTGAAAGAAGAAACCAAAGGACCTAATTAGATGAGTAGTATACATTAATAATATAATTCCAACACCAGGATGTGGGGATAACCATTTTTAAAGAAAGGCTGAAGAGGAATTTGGCAGCCAACATCTATATTAGCTTATTAGATAAAATAGTAAATATATAATATAAAATCACACTCAGACTCCTAACCAGCTGCCAAGTGAACATGAGTCAAGAGATTGCAGTACCAGGGGAGTCATTAGGCCAAAAGTCACAGGGCATGTGCCCAAGATGCGCCAAAAATGTCCCAGGGTTATCAGGATGCTTGTCCCACTATCCAGGCAGCATTCCCTTAATCCAACTCTAACTGCATCTATCTGATATTAATACGGGCATCATGGTGGCTGCTCAGTGGTTAGCACTACAGCCTTGTAGTAGTGCTGGGGTCCTGGGTTCAAGTCCCAACCAGATCAACATCTGCAAAGAGTTTGTATGTTCTCTCCGTGTTTGCATGGGTTTCCTCTGGGTCCTCCTGTTTCCTCCCACAGTCCAAAACATACTGGTAGGTTGATTAGATTGGGAGCCCCATTGGGGACAGGAGCTGATTTGGCAAGCTCTGTGCAGCGCTGCGTAATCGGTGTGACTATATAAACAAAAGAACTCCTTCTCAGAGCTCCTGTGTAGTGCCCTCTATGTTACAGAGCAAATCAATTACGTCATTATTGCACAGCTTCCATCCTGACTCCTCAGCAGGACCTTAGAGAGAAAGCCGAATGGCAGAAAAGGAGGACGCAGTAGGGGTGCGGAAAGGGTAAATAGGTTTACTATTCCAAAAGTTGACCACTGTATGCAGTATTTCATTATTGGGAAACTGGGTATGCATTCATAATAGGCGGCATTGTATGCACTAATTCATAAGTAATAAGGAGGCACTGTATGCACCAATTTCATTTCATGTATGCAAATTATTTATGGCACAATATTTATATGTACATAAATTACCAGGGGGCACTGCACATATATGTAAATTAATTAGGAGGCAACATGTATACATAAAATGGGTTGGTTCTATTGGGATAATGTACATGTGTATGTAGGGATCCTGGTTCTGGTGCTATATTTCTCTACAGTCCAATACAGTCTTGTGATGTATTTGTGTTCAGAGCCCGATTCTGGTGCTGTATGTCGTTATGTGTAAGTCCTGCATGTGTAGCTTTACCATATTATACAGCTATACAAGTAGTCAGAGAGTGCTCCCATCACAATGTAACAGCAAGCTTTATTACACTAATGATTTTAGGATGACTGAAACATAAGATATGGATTATTAAAATACAAATAATATATGGATAGACTTCAGGGCGATTCCTCAGTGGCCATGCTCCATAATGTAGAATTAGTCGCCATCCTGAGGAAATAAAACAATGCGGTTAAACTCAGCATTGTACTTTTTGGAGCATCACATTAGAATCCATCCATCAACATTAGTAACTGAGTATCTTTAATTTCACCGAAAATATATACACAGGCATTTAATGCGGCATTTTTCCCTGAATTGCCCCGGGTTTTTGGCGCACACCATCAGATTGTGGCGGCATGCATGCAACGGAAATTGGGGGCGTGGCCTTCTGAAAACCCGATGGATTCTGAAAAACCGCGGAATTTTTTTAAAAAATTGTGTCGCTTGACACGTGCTTACCTGCACCCAAGATAGGATAGTGAACTCCAGTGGACTTCAGCACAGCAGCGACACCTGGTGGACATCGGACGCACTACCTTAGTGAATCCCGGCCGGACCCGAATAAGTGTTGGAGAACCCGCCGCTGGATCGCAACTGGACCGGGTAAGTAAATGTGCCCCAATGTATCAGATCGGTGTTATAGCGGTTTGGTACTGTTACATATATAGAATATCTTCGTAATACAATGCACCATATGGCAACACACTCGGTGAATGCTAAAGAGGGACTAGGTTTCACATATACATCTTATCACATTATTTCATATTAAAGAAGACAGATAAAATAAACTATCCTAATATACAGGATACAATGCTAGTACTAGAACTTAAAGTAAACTCATAATAGGTAGCAATTGCTTATTTGCAAATCCATCTACTACGGTAGGTTCCAGAAATTTTTGTAAGATTTGGCCAAGAAAACAATAGTCTTTGTGATCAGCAGGAAGATTACTATGGGCAGGTCTGAGTCCCTTACAGAAGTTTACTTTGTCTCCATTGCAAAGTAGTGTAAAACCTATTGTACATTTTCCCCCAACTAGTACAGGATGAGATAGAAGAGAAAAAAATTACTTATTTTGCCTTGTTGAATTTTTTAAAATTTTTTAGCATCTCTGATGTATTGTAATTTTTGTAAGATTTGGCAAAGAAAACAATAGTCTTGGTGATCAGCAGGAAGATTACTATGGGCAAGTCTGAGTCCCTTACAGAAGTTTACTTTGTCTCCATTGCAAAGTAGTGTAAAACCTATTGTACATTTTCCCCCAACTAGTACAGGATGAGATAGAAGAGAAAAAAATTACTTATTTTGCCTTGTTGAATTTTTTAAAAATTTTTAGCATCTCTGATGTATATGACTTACTTTTAAAATTCAGTAGCTCGGGACATCTTCTACCCCAACATCATTCCATCTTTTCCCAAATCTGCAGAAATCAAAGAGAAATCATTAATAGAACTATTTTTTTCTAACTACTACAATCATGCGGAGTCTGGGATGTAAAACTGTTCCTTATACACTCACCGGCCACTTTATTAGGTACACCTGTCCAACTGCTCGTTAACACTTAATTTCTAATCAGCCAATCATATGGCGGCAACATGGTCAAGACAATCTCCTGCAGTTCAAACCGAGCATCAGTATGGGGAAGAAAGGTGATTTGAGTGCCTTTGAACGTGGCATGGTTGTTGGTGCCAGAAGGGCTGGTCTGAGTATTTCAGAAACTGCTGATCAACCGGGATTTTCACGCACAGCCATCTCTAGGGTTTACAGAGAATGGTCCGAAAAAGAAAAAACATCCAGTGAGCGGCAGTTCTGTGGGCGGAAATGCCTTGTTGATGCCAGAGGTCAGAGAAGAATGGGCAGACTGGTTCGAGCTGATAGAAAGGCAACAGTGACTCAAATCGCCACCCGTTACAACCAAGGTAGGCAGAAGAGCATCGCTGAACGCACAGAACGTCGAACTTTGAGGCAGATGGGCTACAGCAGCAGAAAACCACACCGGGTGCCACTCCTTTCAGCTAAGAACAGGGAACTGAGGCTACAATTTGCACAAGCTCATCGAAATTGGACAGTAGAAGATTGGAAAAAACGTTGCCTGGTCTGATGAGTCTCGATTTCTGCTGCGACATTCGGATGGTAGGGTCAGAATTTGGCATCAACAACATGAAAGCATGGATCCATCCTGCCTTGTATCAACGGTTCAGGCTGGTGGTGGTGGTGTCATGGTGTGGGGAATATTTTCTTGGCACTCTTTGGGCCCCTTGGTACCAATTGAGCATCGTTGCTTTTAATCATATCAGAATATGTTTATTGATTTTTATTTGTCTATGGACTTTTGCCTGTGCTTGAAGAATCTTTTTCAATGATTTGCTCTGCTGTCATTAGAACGGTATTGTACAGTGTAGGGGAACCATAGGACAAAGGCCATTACAATATTTTGGAGCCACTAGGGGGATTATACAGTGAGGGACATCTACAGAGGCATTATGCAGGTAAATTTGGGGGTAGTGGTGGTAGCTTCCATCCTAATCTGCTTTCTACTTTATTTCACTTTTTTTAAACTGAATCGCTAGGAAAATGGGCAAAAACTCATTGATGTGTAATAGTGACATAGCATCTCGGCGGGGGAGCCGTGAGTCACACCAGCTAGGTCTCCAGCTAGGTTTGGGTTAACAGCAAATTTACAGTGACTGCAGAGAGGATAAGTGATTGAAAAAGAAGACTACAAGTCACATAATGCCCGTGATGGTCAATGTGGCTAGATTAGGGATCATGGAGATATGTGGAACCGTTGGTTTAAACTCATAGCTCTTTATCCTGGTCCAGAATCAAGAACATAAATCTGGTAGCTCAGATATGGCCGAGATAGAACAGGCTGTCTGTAGGCCCAGTAAAACTTTACCATGCTTGAGAATGAGGACCTCTTCTGAATATGGGGTGGATAGAACAGCTGTAATCCTGCAGTGATGGTCTGCAGGCTGTCCCCTGGGCTAAATATCTCAGTATCTCTCACTCCATGCGATCTTCACTCTGCTACACCACAAACATCTCAGGATACACAATTCTCCATAGCACCAAACACCTTCTACCAGACACAGGGGGAAACCCTTTTATTAATTTTGAGTTATGGTTGATTCAGCCACTAGAAAAGCCCTTCTGCTGTTGTGTGACATTAAACATTTAGAACCAAACTAATAAAATACAGCTAAATACACTGTATTATCATGAATGGCCATGAGTGGTAGCAATACTCCATGACATCCATAGTTTAAGTCTTATGGATACACCTTATGGGGGTTATATATCATGAGCTGACGCTTGTGCACTGGCATATGACAGCCCCACTGTTCCGACGCAGAGATGGCCTACGCCGGCCAACTCCAATCCTGACGTGCCCACCGCTTCTACGCAACTGATAAATACCCCCCTATGTCTAACTTATCATCTGAGGATTCCTGGTACCAGCACAGGATTCACTTACTTGATGCAGGGGACAAGGTGATCAGTCTTGCCCACCTAAAGCTATGGAGATTACTTTTGTATTACCATTTAAGGCTCACTACAAATGCATATGATGTGAGTGAGACAATTGAATGTCAGTTATGGGTACTATCTGATATGTCTGTGATACAATATTACGTTGTGTTCATACTTTAAAATAAGGACATAAAAACATGCATATAAAAACACTTTTGAAGGACTCCAATTACAAATGGAAAATGTACATGATCAAATCAAGAACATTCACAATAACAACAGTACAGAAATATTTATGATCAATAAAGTAATTTCTGGTTTTGCCCTTTAAAAACAATTGAGTACCCATTTTTATAGCCTTTGCCAAATAGTAAGTAATTGCTCTTACCTAGGACGAGTGACGAAGGTGATATACTCATACAGGTCTTCGTAGTATCGGGCCAGCTGGTCCGGAGAGGCCTGATTTCCTGGATGTTGAGGCTCACTGGGAGTGGCTGAAGACATGTAACTCAGAGCCAGGAGGATGAAAAAGATAGCGGAGATGTATCTGAGCATCTGCATGAAGAAAATAACTTTAAATGTGATTGTCTGTCCAGCAGTTATAGAAGTTTATGTGTAAAGGGGTTACCCATAAAGAAACAACAAAGTACATGTTACTACAGTTGTACGAGTTATACATTTTTGTGTTCTGTAACTCTCATCTAGGTTGAATCCCATTCATCATTGTCACTTTGAACCACAATGGAGAGAGGTTAGAAGTTACAAAGATATTCCCATTTAGGGATCACATTGTTCTTCTTGCCATCAAGCTTTCTTACCAACCTCTTGCTCCAGCAACACTGGAGCCTCTATAAGAAAACCTGTTAAACCATCTGACAAGTCGAGGGTTACCATCAGGATTTGTTAGGCTCTCCTTGACCCCATTAAAATATGACGGGTATTTGATCACTTTATTCAGTTTAAAATTGTGTTTATTATGGACAGAAAGCATGAAGTATCTATCTAGACACAAGAAGTATATACTATATTCAATATATTTCTTAATAAGCAAGTCTTGGCATAACTTACAGAACAAATTATGGGGAGCCCTCTGCCTCTCCCTGCACTGCTGTAGGCAGTCCCCAACATGGCTCAGAGCAGAAGATTAATTCTCAGCCAACTTTTCGGACACAATTTCCACACCTAAGGCTGCGTTCACACGTTGCTTTTTAGCATCCATTTTAAATACAATGCAAGGCCCAGCCGTGATCACTTGTTGAGGTAACAGGTAACATTGCTTTTCCATTATGTTTGCTTAAATGTTACCTCAGCATGTGATTACGGTTGGAGCCCTTGGATTGCACAATGTGGAACATTGTAGGTTTAAAAACATTTTTTATAAATAAACAAAAGTCCGTTTTTTTCCACAGCAGTAATAGGACCACGCATACATTTGTCTTCCTCTTTCTAAGGGAGTTTTCACAGGGTTTTAAAAATTACAAAAAAGTATATTTACCTGGGTATGACACAAAATAAACTACCAAAAACATAGATGGAGACATTACTGTTGAAAAAACTGTGAATCAATCACTGACATCAGGGCTCACCTAATCCCGGAGCGTCCATTGCTATACCTATTGTTACTATATAGAGTATATTCATTTTAGCTGGAGAGGACAAAGACCCCACTATTCGCCCCAGTCGTCTGTCCTCTCTTGTCACTCAGCTATATTAATGGCTATTAATGATTCTGCTGGAACTTTTTTTCCAAGGACTTAAATGGAGATATGGGACACAGGAGATATAATCTTACCTTGTTTAGTTTGGTGGCGTCTAGATGACCCTGAATGCAACAACGCAGATTTTATTTCTACTCCTGCGCCCTCCCTTAATGTCGTCATCCTTTCAGCCTTCCCCTTGTTACCACCATCGACCCCCACCATTACTTAATGTTAACATGTCACCTTTCCAAACCAATGGCTCCACGTTCATTTCACAGCAAACTGGACATTCACGCTTGAACGAGTAATGACTTGGCAATTATTAGGAGAGAGAGACCACTTTTTCCATGATCATTATGGCATATTGTGAAACAACTTGGCAATGATTTTAGTAGGACCTTGGTAAGTCTATAGGGTACATAATTGGAATATACATATGGATATATACAGCACTATGCAAAGGCAGGTGCGGGGAAAATGCTGTAAGTAAGAATGGTTTTCAAAAGAAGTAACAGGTAACGGAAGTGTTAAAAATATGTAGCATGAGAACAATTACTCTAAATATAGGCTCAATGGGGGATATTTATAATTTCAAATCGTTTCTATGTTGTTTCGTTTTTACGCAAAAATGTGCGCAATTTGTGTCATTGCAATTTTTTGCCTCATTTAATCGCGAAGGTGTTTTAACGTCATTCTTGCAAATGTTCCCAGGGCAACAAATGTATCATTGTTTGTGGATATGTGCAACACCGTGCAGAGGTGGATTTACTAATGCATTTTTGCGCTAAAAAAAACGCTCAGTCGCTCCAGATTTAAAGTATACTTAAATGATTCCACTGTCTATCTGTTTGTTAAATATAGCGATATTGACAGAGTCCCTATAAGTGTGAATACAGGGGACACCTGGATGATCTATTTAGATCTGATCTTCACATTTACTATATTTTGTAGTTGGCCTTCACAAGCAAAGTTTTTTTCATGTCCATTTGCATATGTTTGATTAAGAGTGACTTTAAATATATAAAGTTCAAAATGATTACCTTATGTTTTGTGTTTATAGTGCATTTCTATGCCAGACTAGTTGGGCTGATGCATGATGCGCCTGCACTTGATAAATCCCTCCCAATGTAAATAAGAACAGTTAGTCTTCATATGGCTCCCACAGATCCTGATTTCCTTCAAGAATTGAAGCTGTTTAAAAATCAATGGATGGTGACACCAAACATTGATTAGATTTTTTGCTTGCCCATACACCTCTGTAGATCATACAAACAAATATAGGCAGTCCCCGGCTTACATACAAGATAGGGTCTGTAGGTTTGTTCTTAAATTGAATTTGAATGTAAGTCGGAACTGTATATTTTATCATTGTAACCCCAGCCAGAACTTTTTTTGTCTCTGTGACAATTGGATTTTAAAAATGTTGGGTTGTCATAAGAAACAGGATTAACACTAAAGCTTCATTACAGACACATTTGATAACTGTTACAGCTGATTATTGTAGCCTAGGACTAAAGTACAGTAAATTACCAACATCCAGAGGTCCGTTTGTAACTAGGGGTCGTATGTAAGTCGAGTGTTCTTAAGTAGGGGACCGCCTGTACTTCAATTATCAGATTCTTAATTTGCAGTATTTGTTTTACACCTGCCTTAAACTTTTGCACAGTAATGTATCTAAGAGGAAACTGTCTATAACATATTTGTAATGTAGTAACATTCTTATATATCATTTACACCACAACAAACTTATCTTACTTCAGTTATCCCCAATAAACTCTACTCTCCCATCTCATAACCACAGATCATTTGTACCATTAGCATAAGAAAAAATCATTTGTGTAAATGCAATGCGGAACCTGCTTGGTGATGCAGGAGCAAATCTGGGGATGGAGTGGCCAAAAGATGCTAAATGGCAGGGCCCTTAAATGGTCGTCATTGGGAATGGAGACATCACAGTGACAAACGTACAAACCCACAGGTCTCACCTGGTGCAGACCATTGTATGGGCACTACAGTGTAGAGGAGTTGTACATTTTGGTGCCCTAAGCAGACAAGCAAAATTACACCCAACCTTTAAAATTATAGCAAAACAATCCAGGATTAGGGCTGATCCTGAGGGTAAAAATGAAAAGGCCCCTCTTCAACACTAAATATCATAAAAATGAAATGTAAGCGGCCAACTGCTAGGGGATCATCTACAATAAGGTCTACCAGCTGCAAATATAGCGCAAAAATAAAAATATGTCCCATGAGTGAATATACTAAACATATCAATATATACCGTATACACTTGAATTAAAGCCAAGGTACCTAATTTATCACAAAAACAGAAAAAAATAATTTTTTCCCAGGCACCAGCCCTGGGTTTACCCGGCACAAGTGCCGGGCCCAGTGCTGCTGGGGGGCCCACATAAAGAATCAATTTGTGGGGGAGGGGCGGCTATATATAAAATAACCATGAGGGGGTCTGTTTGGTATGGTAAATTAGGGGATATTTTAAGGAACAGGAGTTTCAGAGTTTTTAATGCCACCACTTGAGTTCACTGCAAAGGGGCCCACTGAGGCTCCTGAAAACCTGGAGCAGACCCTGGACTCGAGTATAAGCCTAGGATGAGAAATTCAGCCCCCAGTAGATAGCCGACTCCTGCCCCCCAGTATATAGCTAGCGAGCCTCCTGTCTAGTATATAGCCAGCCTGCCCCTAGTATATAGCCAACCCTGTGTGCCCCCAGTCTACAGCCAGCTCTGAGTATATAGCCAGTATATAGCTATCCAACTCCCTGCCCCCAATATATAGTCAGCCAGCCCCCTGGCCCCCAGTATATAGCTATTCAGTTCCCTGTCCCAGTATATAGCTAGCAAGCCCCCTTCCCCTGAGTATATAGCAAGCCAATCCCCAGTAAATAGCCATCCCCTGCCCCACAGTATATAGCTTTTCAGCTCTCTGCCCCCAGTATATAGCTAGTGAGCCCCCTGCCCCAGTATATAGCCAGCCTGCCCCCAGTATATAGCCAGCCCATGTCTCAGTATATATCCAACAAGTCCCTGCCCTCAGTATATAGCTAGTGAGTCCCCACCCCCAGTATATAGCCTACCTGCCCAGAGTATATAGCCAGCACTCTGCCCCCCCAGAATATAACTATTAAGCTCCCTGCCCCCAGTATATAGCTATCGAGCCCCCTGCCCTTCAGTATATAGCCAGCCAGGCGATTGTCTACCTTCCCTGCCCTTCATCTCGGCCCAGCCAAGGCACACCTGCTTTGATCTGGATAGTGTCCTAGTACTGAGGTAGTGATTCAGGTAGCCCTTGTAGTAGTAGTAGTAGTAGTAGTAGTAGTAGTGTGTTGTAAATACTAGGAGACACAGGAGAGACAATCCAACAGCCTAGTTCAGATTAGCTTATTTAGTGGTCACAACATCCATAAAAAGAAGGCAAAATTTCTTCAAGATACAGTCCCTAGTAGCTTGGGCCCCAAATCACTTGTTTGTCACCCTTTTGTCATCTGCGTATGTGCAAAGCTCATACCCCAATGACAACAGGAAAGACTGTTGAGCCTCAAACTCGGGAAGGAATAGCACCTGAGTGTTTTTGGACTTGTGCATAAATTACATTTATAACGCCACTGACTCTGATGAAGTAGGACCTGCTGTATAATTTTCAACTTGGGCTGAGCCCATGGAAGTGCCAGTAAACTGGATTGGATGCATCCGGAAGAGTCTAGAGGCTTTTGGGAATGGGACAACAGAAAGACAGTTAAATGCCCACGCAAAACTTCTCCTCTTATGCATCTTGTATGTACAATAATAGATGATAACAGGGGCGTAACTTAAAGGGGGTGCAGAGGTTGCGGTCGCACCAGGGCCCAAGAGGCTTTGGGGCCTATAAGGTCTCACTTTCCCATATGAGAAGACTAGTACAATAAACCATACATTATAGTCGGGGCCTGGCACAAACTTTGCACTGGGGCCCATCAGCTTCAAGATACGCCACTGGATGATAAACTGGTAGGATAAAACTGCTTTTATAATCTTTAGTGTTATGTCTTGAAGTACAACAGTATGTTTAGTAACATTTTTCATAGCATCGTATACAAGACAGAGAGATTATTTTGTATTTGTCTTATTTGCTCAACCAGTAGTTCTGTTCTATCTTGTGGTGTAATAACCAAATATTAGCCACCAGGGGGAGACATTAGCTCGGTGGAAATTTTCATTGGAATTCTCAAGTCTTAGACTTCTGTATATCTCATTATTACATAGAGAGAAATGTGAACAAAAACCTGTTCTATGTCTGTGGTTGTGCCCACTCCTGGTTTTGATAATGTGTAATTGGCTACCAGAGCAGTTGAGCTATGCAAGGCAGTGAGTGAATAACTTATTCTCTTTGGACCTAAATGTGAAGTGGTCTGGTCTAAGAATTGTATTGGAATTTAACTTAATGAATTATTAACAATTTATCTTCACTTATTTAGCCATCCGCTCTGGAGAGGTGATGCACAAGTGAGGGGCCGATGACACCTGGGCAGCAAACTATGCAGAGATATTGTCATGGTATTCGGGGCCTGATAAAGAAGGAAAGGAAAAAAAATTATGACAATCAATCGATGTCTTGTGGACTGCGGATAGTACTTTCTTATATGGTCTACAGTGGTGTGCCTGAAATGGAGCCAGACCTCACATCCGCTATGGTGCCCGAGGGTCCCCATAAGTATGACTGACCCCACAAAAGTACTGCCCTGCTCTAAGATGCAGATACCATTTATTAAGAGAGAACACAATCCAGGAGGCCTTGTTTGTTGAGGCAGGGGGGTACATATACATAGAGAAAGGGGTGCAGGGAATATAACAAAAATTATGGACACAATTTTGGTGTAAAAAAAAAGTCTCTAAGTAGAGTTTTTGAGACTTTTCACTGCTAAAAAGTCTCACAGGACTCTTCATCATCTCTGCTACCGTGCAAAGCCACATTCATGACTTGAGACTTTTGCAAAAAGTCCCATAAAAAGTCTCAAACTTACTCCAGTCCCCTGCTGCTCTATGTGCTGAGACTTTTTATGCATTTTGAGACTTCTTTGGGACTTTTGCAGGGAATACCTTGTGATCAGCTGTTGTGTGTGAGGGGTAAATATGAAATATTGGGAGTGCGTAGTGTAGTTAGTTGAGAGGGGTATATATTATTAACCCCTTAGAGGGGTATATATTATTAACCCCTTACCGACCTGGCTATTTTTCCTGACATGGTCCATTTTTTTAAATCTGCCCCGTGTCACTTTAAGAGGCTATAACTTTAGAACTCTTTAACATATCCAGGTGATTTTGAGACGTTGACATGGTTTTTTATGCGTCCTCTCATTTTTGCAGAAAATCATGAGGCTTATAAGGTTATGTGCGATTTTTCACATTCATAAAAAAACGCAAAATCATACTTTTCAGCTTTCAAGTCACTTTTAGAGGCCTAAATAATAGTAAAACCCTATAAATTACCCAATTATAGAAACTACACCCCTCAACATGAAATTTGTTAACCCTTTAATTGTTTTGCAGGGGTTAAAATTAAATCTGGTGCAATTTTGACATTTTCAATAATTTTGCTAAATGAAGGTATTTAAAAAAGAAATGCTAAAATGCTCCATAAAGTTTAATACTTAATTTCTCCAAAGTATGTCAATACCCCAAATGTGGTTGTAACCTGCTGTATGGGCACACACCAAGGCATTGAAGGGAAGCCGCGCCATTCAGAGCACATTTACATTATCACTTTTTAAGGGCTATAAAATCTTTTTTTTTTTTTTAATTTTGGCAATTTGGACATTTAAGGGCTTATAAACTCAAGGTGTTATTAACAAGGTGTTATTAACTCTTAAATGCATGGTAAAGAAAATCATGAATTCTGGTTTCGGATTTTGTGTATTTTTGAGCCATTCACCATACCACAAAAATAATATGTTTTCTTTAGTTGCACAACAAGTTTAGCGACAAAAAAGAAACTGGCATGAGTGTTGGAACAGAAGATAATTTGTGGCGCACATGGTGCAGCAACAAAAAAAAAAGTGACTATAAAACTGGTGGAAATCCTATAATAAATTACCCCCATGGAGTCGGAATATGAGTAGTGTGAAAAAGGGAAGTGTGACTATAACCCGCTCTAACACTTCATACATGTAGTTCCCCATCAGAACACTAGAGAGCTCTGTTACAGCATTTTTCCTTCAGCTTTTCCTGGTGAGAGAATCTTTAAGGATTATGTTTAGCTTCTTTTAAAGAAAATCGACCATCAAAATCCGTCATTATATACCAGGGACACTTACTCATAGATCCAGGCACCAGGACTGTGGTAATCTTAGTAAAAGTGTTATCCGTGGCCTCCTCGTTCTAAACATCAACTTTTAAAATTTTGCTAATTAAACAGATTCCTATGGCAAACGACTTGTAAAATAATAAATGAAGTGTTTAGTATTTATCTATCATGTACAGCTTGTTAGTTTTTTTGTTGTATAGTTAAGTAGGTATTTTTGGTGGACTACTGTAACTAATAAATCTCCCCTTGGGGATAAATAAAGTTTTATTGTATTGTATTGTATAGAATGCCTAGGGGATGTTACCAGTGCCCCTACATGCTGTAGCTTCAAAGACTGGAACACCGCTCTCACCCTCCCCTACTTTTCCCTCACCACTTACCCCCTCATCCTGATGTAATGTCACACAGTGGGAGGGGGAAGTGCTCCTGCACAGTGTAACTGCCTGTAAAGCTACAGCACAGAAGGCCTCTATTATTGCCCCAGTGAGTCCTTCTTGCTCATTAGCATAATTTTAAAAGTTGATTTTAGAAGGAAAAAGGTTATAGATATCAACTATAAGAAGATTATCATAGGCACAGTACCTAGATCTATGAGTAAGTGTCCCTGGTCTTGCTTGATTTTAATGGTGGATTCCCTTTAAGATACTCTTAATGTTTTATGCCATTTTTCTGATAACTGATAACTGAGTAATATGGATTAAGAGATTGAGATTGAATAATTTATTAAACGGTTTATATATTATAAGACACCGCTCAGCATGTGTAGTGCTAATTTTAACGGACATGATCCAGCAATGTAAAATTATATGGGTAGGGAATCTAATGAGGACCTATTAAAGGAGTTCTGTCAAAACCTATTCGCCAAATATAATGGCTAGGTATGTGAAATGGTTTAAAATAGAAACTTTATAGTGTGCTGCAATGCGGTGGGGAACCACACAATTTCCAAGAGAAGGCAGAAAACATTGTGAAGCCGGACCCCCCTTCATGGAACAGGGGCAGAGTGAATGGGGGCATAGGTGGGAAATGCCATAAAACAATAAAAATTGGCGTACCTCTTAAAATAAATGGAAAAGTCAAACTGAAGAGAATCTACTTACCTGTTATGTATGACAGCATCTGTATTTGAGTGATCTGCATCTTATTTACCTAACTGGTTGTTTATATACAATTGTTTTACAGATTGGTGCAGTTTTTTATACTTATCTGATATTGGTTGGTACCTTGGTTGTTATCTATATACCTATTGATGTACTACTAGGGTTGGTTTATGAATTACATATTGTTAGAGGAAGTGTATTGTTGGTAGCCTCACCCGGTTAATCCAACTACTTGTTTGTGATTTATACTTCTGTACATTTTTTATTGTTTTTAATACACTCACTATCTCTTTGTTGGGGATATTTTTCCATTTTGTTTAATAAAGATTTACAATATATCTATTACTTGGCTCTATGACACACATCTTTTCTCTCTGTGCAGTGCAAAATAACATATTCTCTATTCTCTAGATCCAACCATAAATCTTCTGCCTATGGTCAGACAATTCCCTATAGGTTATATTGCATTGTAAGAGAAGGGGGAGGAGTAGGCGGCAGACAGCACTACAGACACAGGTACTTCTAGCAGCATGGAGAGGACACAGGACCAGCTGCTCTGGAGCCCAGGGGAGTGGGTGACTGTGTTTATTGATTAGGTGAGGCAGCAGAGTTGGGTGTGTTATTGGGTCATATATCCGTCTCATGAATCTGTCTCGTCTCTCTTTTTCTATGTGTCAGATACTAGTGAATGTTCAGGAGCTAAATGAAAGTGTATATAAACCTGGACCCTGATAATCTAAGCTCATTGTCAGCACACAGCATCTCACAGCACTATAGGGATCATTAAGTGCCTGCTTAGACAGTCCCCGTCCACACTCAGGAATATTCCACCGACCATCACTGAGTGATAGGAGCTAAAACAGCAATTGCAAAGTAAAGGAGTCAAAAATTATTATTATTAAGTTTTGAGAACTTTCTTGCTTGGGCACACCCCTTTATAACACACTCTCCAGGTAACCAAATTATACTTGTAATTATCAGCCACAAATCTCCTAACCACATTCTGTTTGAGGCTTGAGGCCAAGGGCTACATCTGGGAGGGGACTAAAAAGGTCACACATACCATGTGACTTCATTTCAGAGAAATGAAGCTTCATCCAGAATAAAAATCTGTATACTTATGTGGATGGCATGGGGATCATTATAGATAATCTATGCACAGCATTGTAGTATTATTTACTAGGCCTATAAATGTATGATCACTGCAGTACACTGACTGGCCACACTGCAGTATTATATCCATAAAACCAATGCCCTTCCTCAGGGTGACCAGTCATTGGGGGTTATTTATCAGGGCTTCTACAACAGAAAAATGGTTTAGAAGCCCTGAAATAATCGTATATGCCTGGCAATACACCAGCACTTTCGATTATTTCTTCCTTCGCGCCAGCTCCACGCCAAGGGGGCATAGAGGGGCATAAAGTGGAGTTAAGGCATGCAGAGGAGTAGGCCAGCGCAGGGCAGGAATGCTAGTGTATCATATCTACATAGGGAAGGGGCCTGTATTCGTACCTATGGGGTGGTCGTATGTATTTACTGCCGCCTCATTCATGTCACCTGTGCTGATGACCCTAGAGGACGACTTCAGAGTCTTCTCAGGACTTTTAGTAAAAACATTCTGTCTCCCTGGAGACAGTGCTCTGTGTGAGAAATAATGTGTAAAGTTCATCTGCATGCTTTGGAAAGTGAATTTATGGGGAGATATTCAAGCTGGCCTATAACTTTGCAGTATTTTAACACCTTTTCATGTCCTATTTTTTGTTTTGTATATGCGGCTGTGCGCTAATAAAGATTGTGAGTTTGCATTTTCTAAGAGACTGGAGTGTGTGTCTTAGAGTGTGCTCTCATCTCGGTACCGGTAGCCATTTTGGCTATAACAGGAAGTCACCTTACAACTGATAAGGGCTGAGGAGCCCTAGATAAAGATCTTTTTCACTGGACTTCTTATATTGTGTTTAAGTCAAAAGACTATCCTTGAACTTTTTTCCAGTTGTGCTTAAAAGTACCCCTCTCTGCTTAAAGCAGACATAACTACCTCCACTTAAGGACTGTGCCCCATGCTGAGATTCTTCACCCCATGCTGAGAATGCAGCCGGCGCCCTTTTCCCATCAAGGACTGTGCCCAGAGAATGGAATCTATCCTTGCAGAGCTCTCTGAAAAAAAACCTTTTAGTCATTCTTTTACTTTTCTAAAATAGAGGACTACTATTATTTTCAGGCATTGGTGCAAGGAGTGGATTACAGGACATGACTACACGCCTTAATAATAATAATTCCTTTATTTATATGGCACACACAGATTACGCAGCGCTGCACAGAGCTTGCCAAATCGATCCCTGTCCCCAATGGGGCTCACAATCTAATCAACCTACCAGTATGGCCTTACCTAAGAACTGTACTTGTGTACTGTATATGTACATAGTCTGATTCCAATCCCAGTTCCAGTAACCAGGACCATAGGTGGCTTGTCTTCCACATCAGGTATTTTCAACCATACCTGCTGCTTGAGTGCACTTAAGTTTATACCAAAACCGCCTGGAGGCTGTGTTAATACTACCAGCCCCAGGCTTGCTTTCCCAAAAACGTCCATGGGCAGCTTGTTCAATTACAAAGGGGGTATGTTACAACCAGCCAGACAGGTTACATTATGAACTTTATCTGCTATCAATGCCCTCCAGATGTAGGTGAAGTATGGCCAGCTAAGAACATGTGCTTTGCCCTCAATATTAATTCCATTTACTTTCTATATTGGGTATTGCAGCTACATTACTTCTGCATTACTTCAGGACATGGTTAAGGGAGATGTTAAAATTAAGTGATGTTAAAATTTTTAGTGGTAAAACTGAACTGTGCCCTAAACTTAGTTTATCACATTTACATCTTAATACTACCAGTTAGTTTAAAGTGTATATTGTGTGTGTGGGGAGGAGGAAGTTTTTATAATATATTTCATTTACAAAATCTACTAATAAAAAATCAAGCTACTCCCTCCCATAGAGATTTGTATTCCAGCCTGTAGAGTGTGTGTATATGGAGGCTTCATGTGCTCACAACAAATCTCCCTGTGTGTGTTTAAAGGGGTTATCCGGGTTTTAAAAACTAGTGAGGGCCAGGCTGGGGAGGGCTATTTAAAAATAATAAACATCCACTTACCTCCTCTGGCGCCGCCGATGTCCCGTGCCGCGGTCCGTTTGATCCGTGCCCCTGTTTGTTTACAGGGGCGCGGAAGCCGCGCACAGGGAGCTTCCGCTCCGCAATGTGGCCGGGTCCTCCCATCCATCCCTATCTCCCAGCGTTGTAAGCACTGGGAGATGGTGTCGTTTGTAATGAAACCGGCAGACAGAGAAGACCGGCCGTGGCGCGGGACATCGGCAGCGCCGGACGAGGTAAGTACATGTTTATTATGTTTAAATTGCCCGCCCCAGCACTGCCCTCAGTAATTTTTAAAACCTGGATAACCCCTTTAAAGGAAATCTACCACTAACTATAAGCAAAATTAAACAGAACATACTTACCTACAGTCTTCTTAATCTTGATCCCGTTGCTGGTCTTATTTAAAGAAGACTAAAGGTGAGTTCAGTTTAATTTTGCTTAGGTTTAACTACTTCACTTTCAGCTTGATGTTTTAAAGTAGTTCTCATAGCATACTACAGCCTGGGAGCAAGAGTTAACAATCCCTTGTCCTGTCTGTAATCCTTTAGACAGATTTGCCATAGAATTGTAAAAGTAACATTGTAACTAAGGGACACATACCTGTCTGTTTCTTTACAAACTCATGCAACAGAAATTGGGGGGGGGGGTTGCCGTCGGACAATCCGACGGATTCGGACTGAGCGCGGGATTTAACTTTAAAATTGTGTTGCAAGGAATGCACTTACATGCACCGGGAAAAAGAAGGTGAACTCCAGGGGACCTGATTGGGGAAGCGACACATGCAGGAAATCGGGCGATTTAAGTGAATCGATTTAAGTGAATTCAGAGTTCATTATCGTCGGACATTCCGGATCGGGGATCACGCCAGGGATGGGTAAGTAAATGAGCCCCAATGTGTTCTCCCTGCGTGGACACCGGATGCATATACGTCAATGGGGACCCATATGTGGAAGCAAGCTGTCCGCCTGCATATTGTTCCCCATTATGTTTGTGTACATGAGGCCATTTTCTCAATGAAGTATTTTAGAAAATGTTTACAACACTCCCCCCACACAATATCAAAAATGACGGTTACGCTTTAAAGGGGTATTCTCATCTGGGCATTCACTTTCAATTTAATTAATCTGCCATAGATATACATTTCTTCAATTAGATGTTATTAATTGTGTGAAGATAATTTATCATAAATGTAGTCATATGGTCCCTTAGGAACAAGACTGTGTCCTTGGGCACGGCCACCTCTGCTGGAGTGATAGCACAAAGATAGAAACTGTTTTTGTATGTCCCATATCTACATGTCCCACACCTTTCCTGTGTGTGTGAATCCATGTGGTCAGGCAGAGCACAATAGAGCATGTCTGGCCATTGCTGCCAGATTGCGGGGTGGTTGTAACCAAGGAAGCTATCCTGTTTCTAAGGGACAACATGGCTCCCTTTATGAGAAATTATCTTCACACAGGAACTTTTTTTTAATCACATCCAATTGAAGAAATGTTTACATATGGCAAATAAATTAAATTAAATGTGAATGCCCAGATGGGAAAACCCCATTAAGTATCACGCATAGATCATGGCAGGAAATATGTTTGTGACTCTATACATAACCCAATTGGCACACAATTTTTGAAAAAGAAAAGGACACTCAGAGATTACTCATTGTCACTTCCATTAAACTTGCTTTTATTTCTGGACACAGTGGAATTCTCTGTCAAACATCACAGACTGCGTGTCATGGGAGAGGCAGCTCTGGTAGGATGGTGTACACACACAACACGCACACACGCGTGTTCTCTACACCACTGAAGGGTGGCACCGTCCGCTCTGCACACTCCCCGCTGTGCGGAGAGTTGAGATACAGGAACCAGTCAAAATGCAAAATGGCATAAAAATAATTGATACATTAAAAAGAAGGGTATGTGGGAAAGCAGTCATCCAGGAAAAGGGGGGATAAGTAAGGTTCCGGGGGTCACCAGTTGTAGGAGGAGTCGTCGTACCTAAGGAAATATGAAATAGAGAGTTAGAGATCCACTGACATTGAGCTCAGGTCTAACTATATTCTCTTGTAATCTCTGGTAAAATACTAACCCTATTATATTACTACTCGCACTTTCCTTTATGTTTAACAATATTACTAGATCAATGCTTTGCTGATGCCATATGATACCATAAGAGGGCCAGGTGGACATGTAATTATCTAAGATGATTAATTATTTTTAAGTAGTTGCTCATGTACTTATTTCTCATTATGGCAAGAGGCCAAATAAAATTACTTGCTACGATGAAGAAGCCTAAGAACTGGCAGGCTAAGCCAATTTATTGTCCGGGACTGGAAAAACATTGAGTATTTCTTTTAAAAAACAGGACCACAGCTATCCATGAGTTGTGTATGGACCTGTAGCTCAGTGCCCTTCACTTTTATAGAGATTACCTGGAAGACCAGTTACAAACCTTTTTTTTTTTTGGTAAGCAATGTTTTAGGATTAAAGATGCCATTTTGGACATCCATGCTTAAAATCTTTGTTCTCTGACTATTTTATCTCGGACAACAAAGCTAAAAAGATAGGTGAAATGAATGGTTGATCATGCAGTCCACTTATGAAACTATAGCTAATCTTCACCATTCCAACAGTAAGCTGGAATGGACTATAGTTTTCACCAAACTAATGCATATGAGGGTGAAAAAAGGGACCAAAATCTCTAAAACTTAACTTTTACTTATACATACTAAAAAATATACAAAGGTAAAAATTTGGCACCAGCCAGAACGTACCATTTACAACATCTAAATCACAGATGTAAGTAGGAGAGAAAGGATTAGGGGTGAAGATGAGCGTGGGAATCCACCTTGGGATATCCAGGCCAGGAATAAAGTCTCACCACTGCACCTAGAAATCCCTATGACTACAGATCCCTCACAAGGGCAGTACCAGAGCTATCCCTAAAAAGGATTAGTATGCCCTACACACCATAGTACAAAAGATTCCGATGTGTTTCCTGGACCAAAACACATTGGTCTTTCATCAGGGGAATATAGATACTAACTATCAGATTTTGGGCAGACAGTGATCAACACCCATCACTATACTAGGCGAACAGTACAGTGTTACAGCCCCATGCTGGAGAAGTGGTCCACAGAAGCTACTGCGCTGAGTATCTCTGATCATGTTGTAATGTCTGTAGGCTTAAAATTCACTCACCGTGATCTGCTGTTGTGGTTTCCATTGTCTCCATAAAGAAGATCAGACAGCAGACTGTCAGCTGGACTATCCCTCTTCCCATATCTGTTTAGAAGAGAACATGTACAAAAAGATTATGTCCCAATGATTTCAAAAGAGAATGTTTAAAACAAAATAAAGTCCAAATGACTGCAAACTACAGGTTGCGACTGGTATTGCAGTAAGATTTATATGGACATACATGTGTTATATATGAAGATTTCAGGGGTTAGTTGCTTTATAAAACCCATATTCGATGCCCTATTATGGACCACAACCGAACAACCAGGATACATAGCTGTAGTTAGACTTCTACCAACAGGGCAAAGGTTGAATTTATTTCCCTCAAACACTGTAAATGAATACACTGGCCCAGTCCAATAAGCCTATTGATAACCTCCTGCACCAACCCTTGTAACCACCTCAATAAACATGCCCTAGTTATATCTCCAGGACTGAGATACAAAGAGAATCTGTTTCTGGAAGATCAGATGTCCAGATGTCCAGAAAGCAACCTTCATTTCCCTGTGGCTGTGGTGGTACAGAAGAACTACACTTGGTGCTACAGAAGGTTCCTCCACAGATAACAGCAGATTGCTTTGGAAGTTATAATGAAATAATACATTTTTTTGATAATTTAACTCACCTTTGCCTTGTCACTAAGTTGATATAATGCCTCAAAGCAGTCAGATATTTATTGATTTCCTCCGGGGAAGCATCTTCTCCAGGAGATTCTGGTTTTGGTGGATATCCCTCTACTATTGTCCCTAGACATATTAAGACACACACTGCAACAGCTACCATCATTGGCCACAGCTTCAAGGAGGTTACCATCTGGAGGAACAAAAATACAAAACCTGGTCAAACATTGCCTAAAATGACATCTGAGGTCCACAATATGTATAAGAACAGGATGAGAGTTGTAGATCTGAAACAACTAGACCTCTATGTGTATGCTAAGTCTATGCAATATATCTTAACCTCAACTTTAGTTTATTGAAAAACAGGCCTCAAAAATTGAAGAAGATGCCTTCAAAGACTACAGATATTTACTTTTATTTTTCTTAGCAAAAGATTAATAAAATGAACCCATCAGGTGGATTTATTTTACCTTAAGTTATAAGAATATGCAGCATCAAGTAATGACCTTTCCCACGGTGCCCCATACTAAGGTTTGAAAATTCAAGTTATTAGCTTAGATGAGATGACAAAATGCAAAATGATCTTAATAAGTCACTGGGGACAGAATAAACTACATCTAGTCATAGTCATAGACTATGCTATGTGACTAGCAATGCAGGCAGGTAGTAGGCTGACAACAGAGAAGGACGTGTCAACTAAGCACCAAAAGACTTGACTTGTCCAACACTGAAAAAAAAATTGCTTTGAACTTTGCTAGATGGGTGAAAAAGATGCAAATGTTTGCAGAAATATTCAAATGCACCAAAATAAGTTGCAAAAAGAAAAGCCTGAAATAAATGTTATTGAAAATTTGTGTTTTTTTAAGCTACTATACAGTTCAAGGACACTTTTACGATAACCAATCAAATCATGAATTAAATAGCTGACAACAATGGGTACAATAGAAAGTATTCCTCTATTGTTTGAATCTAGCTCCTATTATTATTTCTTAAAACTTGTCTATAGTCAACATAGATTACACATATATAATAATATAACATTTTATACATATTCCAAAGCAGCGAAACTCGAAACAACGAAACTCACTGGACAAAATCATGATTTCATATGTGTGTATTACCTTGTATTCCTATTCTTATATTATGACCGTTCTCTAGAATCCCTTATATCATGTTTCTATAGCTGTTCTAAAAGAATGACTTAGTGGCCATAGAACAACCTATACTCTATACACGGCATATATATCATTGGGATCCATACTAAACATGATATGTGAGCTCTGACGACTATGCTATTTTAGTAAATGCTTGTTTTACCCATACACATTTATGGGGCATTTTTATTGCATATCTTCATGGTGCTATTCCCCTGTTATTCCTCCTAGAAACATATTTAACTGACAACAGGGTTTTACCATTATGGTTGTTATATTGGGATGCATTAGCAGTGTCACTGGCTGGATACAGGGACTTCCCCCCAATGATAATGTCCAACCATAAATGTATTCATAAATCAAGAAGAAATAATGGAGGAACGGCACAGATAAATATATCGGAGATATAAGAAAGGGTTTTCTAGTCTTTCTTTCCAGTGTACTAAGACAGAACTGACAGGCTATGTTAATGGAGGGTTGATGTCTACATTAGTAATGCTAAAGGAAACTATTTATTTTTGGGGCCATGATAAGAATTACTGTAATTTTCTTATGAACATGCCATCACAGTCTCCAAGGCTATGCAAGTAGATGAAACCATCCCCCTGTAATGGCTTCTCAAATTTAAGTTTCTGAGATCTTCTTCCTGTACTCATGTATATTAACAAAACACACAATACAAAAAGCAAACCCTAGATCAAAAGTAACATAATTAAAACATATACATATTAAAAAATACTAGCAATTAATATCCCAGTAAGATGGTCACTGTCATGGTATCTACAGTACTCTGCACAGTATTTACCCTCCAAGTTAACATAGTGAAATCTTAATATCACTGGCAGTAGTTACAACCCAGTGATGCTAAATAAAAGGCATAGTATCCTTCCTCAACCTAATAAAGAAATACATTTTGCATCCAATTATACTTACTGTGTGATGGATGGAAGAGTCTGTGCAGGCAGGTGAAGATGCTCCAACACTTCTTGTTCTCTTTGCTGGCAGCTAAGGAGAATCTGATTTGTCTTGTGATTCCTCTGTGGGTTTATATCTCTTGTGATAGCAGGAGAATAAGTCAACTCCTCCTCCTACTCAAACTTTCCAGCTCCATCCCCTATGAGCAGACACTCACTCATTTCTGATTGATGAATGATTAGGCTATTCTGGTATCTTGTATTGGGGGGGGGGAGGCAGATATTTAGAAAGAGGTATAGTTATAAGATATGCGTAGGAGAGGAGTACACTGTCTATTAACCTTCAGGTTTGGGGAGTAATCTGCTTTTACAACTCAATTATTTTAGCATTTTATCACCAGAGATAGCAGAAAATGAGTTAATGTACATGTAAGAAAGCAATGAAGACACATTCATTGTATTTGTTCATGAGCAAATTAGTTACTCTATTCAAGTATTGGTTCATTACTTCAGATACACTATAAACCAGTATCTGCAGAATGTCCATCCCAGTCATTGGCAGTGGCTCTTTGTTCCATTAAATTCATCATGTAATTGGTGTTTTTTTTTTAGTTTCTAGTTTACATTATTTTCTCATGTCCGAATAATTGAAAATAATTATTGAAAACGTATTTAAAATTTATTGTAGCAATAACTGTCTCCGCCTATTATTCCATATAACATCTTAATATATCTCCTCCTATTACTCCATATAACATCTCCTGGGGCAGATTTACTTACCCGGTCCTGTCGCGATCCAGCGGCACGTTCGCAGTCGAGGTTTTGGGTCCTCCAGGAATTCTCTAAGGTAGTGCGCCCGATGCGCTGAAGTCCGTCGGAGTTCACTGGAGTTCACCATCCGTTGCTGGGTGCAGGTAAGCAACACTTAAAAAAAAAAAATCAGCATTTTTTCCGAATCCGCCGGGTTTTCCGATGACCACACCCCCTATTTCCAGCGCCTGCATGCCGGCGCCGATGCGCCACAGTCCAATCAAGTGGGCCAAAAACCTGGGGCAATTCAGCGTAAAACGGAAAAATTCAGGAAACCCGACGAAAAAAAAGCGATTCGGGCTCTTAGTAAATGACCCCCATTATGAGATAATACCAATAACTCTCCATGATACTGAACACTCACACAATCATAATGGGGGTCATTTACTAAAGGCCCGATTCGCGTTTTCTCGACGTGTTACCCGAATATTTCCAATTTGTGCCTATTTTCCCTGAATTGCCCCAGGATTTTGGTGCACGCGATCGGATTTTGGCGCATCTGCGCTGGCATGCACGCGACGGAAATCGGGGGCGTGACCAAACGAAAACCCGACAGATTCAGAATAACTGTCGCATTTAAAAAAAATGTGTCTCGAGACTCGCGCTTACCTTCACTAGGAATAGACCGGTGTACTTCAGTGCATTCTGGCGGGCCTTGGGGAACTTCAGCGCAGCAGCGCCATCTTGTGGACGTCGGAGGAACTACCTTAGTGAATCCTGGCCGAACCCGAATCCACTGCAGAGAATGCGCCCCTGGATCGCAAATGGACCGGGTAAGTAAATCTGCCCCAATGAGATTGGGTTAGCACCTTGTATTATGAAGAACTAAAGACTGTTGTAGGATTTATTTTTGTGACTAAAGGAGTAGTAAAACTTCATATACAATGAATCCAGAAAAGACTTCATACCCATTAATTTTTGTTATTTTTTAGTTCTTGTGCTAAAGTAAAAAAAAAAAGCAAACAAATGAGGAAAACAGGTCCATGGTCAATCTAAGAATTTATTTAATTAAAAAGTTAAAATGTTATTACCATATGATTAAAATACCAGAATAAAATGCAGGGTAAAAGCCATGTACATAACAAGGAGAGGCACTCCCCTGTATCCCCAGAGGCATAACGAATCGCAGAGGCTGGGACCGCAACCCGGCCCAAGAATGGAGGCTCACAGCTTGCTAGCTGGAAGACTGCTGGTCCATGATGGGAAGATAATGATTTGTATTCATGTGAGACACGCACACAATTGATTATTAGAGCACATGGGCAGAGACATGTTTGTGTGACATCACACAGTGGGCCACATTTATCCAAAACAGAGCAAACTGCACTATGTCTGTGAAGTGTGCAGGGTGCTCCAGATTTATGATTGGTGCACGTTCTTTATTAATATGGCGATCCCTGCAGAATATACCAACTGTTTTTTGGTGCACCATTAACATAATTCTGTCAGACTCTGTATGATAAAAGTGGCGCACGATCTAACTGTGCACCGGAACGCCCCCTTTAGTGCAGAAATTTGTGTTGTGTCGGGTATAGTGCAGCCATGACACAAATAAGTCCTGTGTGAAACATATGAGGTGCAGACACTTCATATATATATGTGCAAGCAGTTTACACATAAAAGAATGTGCAAAGTCTAACAGAAAACTGGCGGAGGGGCCTTAGTAAATGTGGCCCAGTGTGTGCAAGCAGGGCACACAGACTTGTCTCTGCCCGCTCTACTGCGTGGGACGCCACAGGGAGAACAGTAAGCCGGAGTGCAGGAGATAAGTACTGAGTTTATTTTTATTTTTTTTATACAATGAGGGGGGACTGCTCATGGACAATTTATTAGTGAGGGGAGGTTGATGGTAGACATCTTACTAGGTGGAAGCCAATGCCGGACATTCCACTGAACGGAGACCTTTTCCAGACATTTCATTGTATGGAGACTGCTGCTGGATGTCTTATTAATGAGTGGGGTTACAAGACTATGGGGAACATTTACTTACCCGGCCAATGGAGTTCCCAAAATACGGAATGTCTGATGATCATGCACTCAGGCGCGATTCACAAAGATTGTGCGCCCGATTTTCTGCCTCTGACCCTGCTCCACTCAGGTCAGCCAAATCATTCAGATCGTCCAATGGCCCGCCCCCTGATTACTGACGCATGAAAGCCAGCGCAATTGCGTCTCATCAGGGCCCATTGGTGTCTTGTTACACCACTGTGTACGTTAACAGTAAAGGAGTGCTATATGATACAATAACAGGTGATAAGACCTCATAGCAGCAATATAAGACAGCTATAGGATGATGGAAAACAATGACAAATATAACAAGGAGCTGTCAAGAGTCATATAATAAGGCAAATACTGAAAAATAAGTCAAATATAGGACAGTAAAGAAAAGTTTATATGTGTTGAGAGTGCCACCCCGATTCCTGTTTCAGTTGAACAGCTTTGTCAGGACCCCCACTTACTGTTTACATGTAGGGGGCACTTTGTAAGTGGGTCTTTCCTTGTGCTGCCTTATGCATGCCCTGTATTTTATGCTGGTATTTTAATCATAAGAAGGGCCCCCAGTTATCAAACTGGGGATACATGGTAGCAAAGCCCTTATATAAGGCCAATTTTTTGCCTTTTTTTGCTCTTTTTTTTGTTCCACACATTCAAAAATCTATAAATTTTTCATTTTTTTGTATACAGAGCTATGGGGCTTTTTTTTTTGTGTAGCAAATTTTACTTCTCAGTGATGTTATTTATTATTCCCTGCCACATACTGGGAAGCTGGAAAAAAATTGCTTCACTTTCTTGTGGGCTCAATTTTTGCGACTTTCACTGTGTGCTCCAAATGATAGGTCTGCTTTATTCTTTCGTTCGACACATTTTCATAAATGAAAAAAATGGGGCACATTTACTTACCCGGCCTACAGAGTTCACCAGAAGTGCATTGTCCAACTGGAATGCACTGTGCCGCAATTCACTAAGATTGTGCGCCTGATATCATGCATGTGTCGGTTCGCCGCTCAGGTCCGCTGGATTGGATGCGATACAATTTGGATGTTAAATTCCGTGCTGAGTCCGAATCAGTTGGATCGTTCGATGCCCCCCCCCCCCATTCCTGTTGCCTGAAAGCCAGCGCAGCTGCGCAAAAATCCAATCGTGTATGACACAATCCCATGCTAAATACCTGTCCCAGCAGTTTAATCCCTGAAGTCGGGAAGTCTGACGAAAATGCGATCCGCAGACCCTTAGTAATTAAGCCCCAATGTATACAAAAAAACATTTGGTTTCGCTATCTTCTGACCATAATAACTTTTTCATACTTTGGTGTATGGAGCTGTGTGAGGTGTATTTTTCGTAACATGAGCTGACATTTTCCTTGCTACCATTTTGAGGGCTATGCAACCTTTCGATCACTTTTTATACACTTTTTTATGTTATATTAAATGGTGTAAAAGTAGCATTTTGGACATTTGGGCGCTACTTTCTGTTCTGTGGTTCACCGCCAGCAATAACCATTTTTATATTTTGATAGATCGGGCAACCCCCTTCAACATTACTCTTCTTTCTTTGTACTTACAGGTAATACTTGCCAAAGGGAATCCCCACTATTCTTTGGCCGGTCACCTGACGATCCGTTCCCTACTAGAAGTTTCCTATATTTCCAAAATGTTTCTGGTGTCCTGTTTATTATCTGTTTTTAGGATTATTATCGGTATATTTATGGGTGGGGCTTGTGCTATCATATGGTTCTAAAATTTGGACTTTCTATTCAATATATTGTTTGATTGACCACAGTATTGTTTCCCTGCATTTCCCCTCATATGTTAGTATATCTCGAGGGACCACATTTCCTTATTTATAGAAAATGAAAAACTAACCTCTTATATGTGACATAAGTTTTCAGACCCTCAACTCAGAACCTACTTGAGGCTCCTTTGTCTGTGACAGCAACCTCCTGTATTTTCAGGTATGATTTCACATGTATTTGGGGATTTTTTGCCAATCTTCCATGTAGATCCTCTCAAGCTCTGTCATGGGAAATATCAGTGTACATTCCTTTTCAGGTCTCTCTAGGGATGATCGGTTTTCTTTCTAGTTAACACTCTGACTTGGCCACTTGGTTGTCCGACAGCCACACTTGAGCTATCTTGGCATCATGCTTGCATGCTTGCCTAAAGTCCAGGTCACATTTTCATTAAGAATATCTTGGCACTTTGAACCATTTAGCTTTCACTTTACCCTGACTAGTAATTTTGTCCCCCACAGGATGATGCTGCCTCTGCCATACATTTCTGAAGGGACTGTAAATGGCAGGGCCGCAGCTGCCATGAGGCGGAATGAATATCAACAGTAGTAAGAACTTTCCAAATGTTGGCAAGTCCTTACTTCTAGAAAAATCAATTATATTGGTGCCTTTAAGACACCAATGTAATTGATAGGAAGAGTGGTGCAGCACCCATCCATGTGCACCAGTCTGCATGATTTAAGATTGGTGGGATCATCTAGATTTCCTGTCATTATGCATGCATATTTTGTCTGTAATAATATGGTCTATATTTATTTGAAGTTTATGTGCCCAGTGACATTTGGTCTACTGTGTTTATAATTTTAAAGATGATTTTTGACATCAGCAAAGGTAATCACTTGATGTTTGTCTTCTTCACAGATATATCCTTACGAGCGTAATGCTCTGATTCTTTGTACGTGTACACTCGCCTTTCTTCACCTATGGACATTTAAATCTATCCCTGCTCGGAGCCACTGCATATGTCAGGTATGACCATATTATATCTATTTGGATGTCCCCTTATAATTGTTTCTTCAAACTATTTTGCTATAGCTTGGAGGTGTATGTATGATGATTATAATTATTGATTCAGGAGGACATGCTTTTAGTCTTCTTCAAGTGGCCTTTAGTAACTGGCGGCTAGCATTTGGACAAATACGTAGGTATAATAGTGGGGTATTGACTTTGTCAGGACGTTGCCAACATTTGTTCCCGACCATGCCCTATACGTTCAGTCCTTTTAGCTCATGTGAAGTACCGAATGGGTGTTTATGTTGAAGTGCGATATGGACCAGTGTGTGGCCTAATTCGTTCTCTTACACTGCCCCATGGTACTAATTGTAGCTTTTTTTATGCTGCCCTTGTTATACCAATTGAAGTTCAGTATGCCTGGAGCTGATGGATGGTTGGACCTCCGAATAAAGGATATAAAAAAACTTTTTTTACTTATTCTTTTACAAATAAAATCTATCTTTTTTGGCTATTTGTGAGGATCCATTTAGATATCTTTCTATTGCCTATATGTAGCTGTCCCGTAATTAGGGAAGTATTTCCCATGCGAGGTACAGGAATATTATCCTTTTATAAATATACAGGTAGCCCCTTGTTCGGGCTGGAATTATGTTGATCTTTATAATTGTACCTATTTACGCAGACTAATATTTCCCTTTCTTATAAATCTGAGCTGGATTTATGTTCTGCACTCTTTTCATCGTACTTACCTGGAATCGCCAATACTCTTCTGTTCTCTAGTCACGGAACTATTGAGGACATCACATGATCGGGATGGAGGAGGATGACGTACAGTCGGGACATATCACATGATGAAATTGGCTACTATAACAACCATATCAACTACGCACGCATCAACACACATGTGGGGAAGCTGTTGGTTTTTAAACTGTTCTTTATTAGAAATTGTAATATATGTTTGCTTTCTGATGTTTACACATATGACCACTATGAATTATTGGATATTTTAACGTAATTCTTATATGAAATAACGATTATATAATTATGGATTACGTCACTAAGGGGAAATGATATCACACAATTTTTTCTATATATATGTTTGTCTTGACCATGCTTTTTATGCTTGGTAAAGATTCAATGGGAATCAAAACGTCGCTTTTTCTATGCCTGGATGATAAATAAAGGCTGGTAAATAAAGACTCTTTGGAATTTCACTGTTCCTGTGCTGTGGCTCTCTCCACTTATCCAGTCTGCATGATGACAGAGGCCAGTGTGACATCATCAGGTGCCCCGGCCTGTGTCACTACAGAAAAGACAAAGCAGAAGAAGAACAGCAGGAGAGACCATAGCAGCCAGGGACTGCTGCAGGTGAGTATTAGTTTTATTATTTTCTACTAGTGGGCTGAACCAATTTATATCTATGGGGGAGGGAGCCTTCCTGGCTACATAATCTGTCAGGAGGGGCCACCTTCCTGTCTTTTCTATCTATGGGGAGGGGTTGCCTACTTGTCTATTCCATCTATGGGGAGGGGCTGCCTGCATGTAGCTGAAGACCGCTGGTTGATGATACTTGGTAAAAAAAGTTGAACCTTTTCTCCGGTACCCGTCTTCACCTCGCGGCTCTGGCTTCTATCCTCAGCTTCTCTGCGGGTGCATGCGGCAGAGAGCATAGACGTGCCTCTGCTGGCACTGCAGGGAAGAAGCCGGGGCCGCACGGTGAAGAGGAGTGCGGAAGGTAAGTGTTTTCTTTATTTTTATAAGGGCTCTGATGTGGACATTTCATATGGGGGGAAGGGGACATTTTATGGTGGGACACTGCTGGGGACAATTCATTGGGAGTGGAGGATTGCTGGGGGCATTTCAATGGGGGCCTTTGAATTGGACATTATATTAATGGTGGGGAGGCTGCTGCGGACATGTTATTTGTGATGGGAGGCTGCTGCTGAACATGTTATTAGTGAGTGGAGGCCGCTGCTGGACATGTTATTAGTGAGGGGAGGCCACTACTGGACATGTTATTAGTGAAGGGACGTTGCTGCTGGGACATTATTTTAAAGAGTAGCAGAAGAATTTCCTATATACTCCAGGTAAATTTTTCCCAGTTTTTGTGCTAAAGTTCGGTACCTCGGTTTACACTTAGGTCGGCTTATACCTACATATATGTGATATTTTTTTTTTTCCTCACAGTAAAAATCCCAAAGATAACGGGACATTAAAGGTGTGTGGGGGTTGCTATAGAAAAAGGGATATAATAATGTTCCCTTTTCTGTAGCCGTCATTTTATCAAGACATTAGATGGACGCTACAGAAAAAAAGGGTAGCTGGATGAAAGGGGGCATTATATGGGTTGGGTTTAGAAATGGACTAGAGATGAGCGAGTATACTCGTCCGAGCTTGATGCTCGTTCGAGTATTAGCGTACTCGAAACGGCTCGTTGATCGGATGAGTATCTCGCCGGTTCGAGTATTTACTTAACGAAACACAGTGAAGAAAAGTGAAGAATACAATGAAAACAGTGCACACAGGATCATTTAAGTGAAGAACACATTAAAAGAACACAGTGAAGAACACATTGCAGATGTTTCCGTACATCTGCTAACTTATCCGAAGACATGGGTGTCTTCGGATAAGTTAGCAGATGTACGGAAACATCTGCAATGTGTTCCTCACTGTGCTCTTTCAATGTGTTCTTTCAGTGAAAACATCTGCAAACATCTGCAATGTGTTCTTCTTCAGTGTTCTTTCAATGTGTTCTTTCAGTGAAAAATGCTCCAGTCTCCCACTGACTTCAATGGGGTTCGTTATTCGAGACGAGCACTCGAGCATCGGGAAAAGTTTGACCCGAGTAACGAGCACTCAAGCATTTTAGTGCTCGCTCATCTCTAATATGGACTGTTTGCGGGGCACACAATTTTATTTTCCGGTCCCTGGTAAAAAAAAATTTGGATGCAGCCAGTCCCCAGATACAAAAAGGTTTGGGAACACTGAGTTAGGGGACTGGGGCAGATTTGTGGCTTTTTGAAAAGTTGCACTTCATTAAACTATGTAATACATCTGGATTCACATGTTGACTTTGGAGTTGTCTCACTCTCAAAAATTTGGCATAAATCATCAGATGCAATTATTTACAGATATTTTGCCGTCATGACAGATACTGACATATGTGCAATGATACATGGCCAACCCCTTTTGAATCTATGACTGCAGGAATGAGTCGAGGCTTCTGTGTGATCACTTATATAATAAAGGTAAGATTGGCGGAGATCTGCAATGATGGTTTACCTCCTGTAAATTCCTCCTCCTGTAAGTTGTTTAAAACTCCTATCATTATTTACTAACACCAGCTTTAGCTGAAGCAGATTGGTTATGTAGTAAATCTGTAAATTCTTTTCTCTTGACCGCATGTACTGCAATAACTATTTGTGAATAAAAGTTTAAAATGTAAAAAAAAAAGAAAAACAAACTCCTATCATTAACGAATTATGGAGGAGAATGTATGTTCAATGCAGTCGAAATTCTATTGCAGCCTTCTCCACACAATTCAGCATCTAAACCACACAGGTAGTCATTTCATCAATATGATTTTTGTATGTCAAAGCCAAAATGTAGCTTTCCCTTTTAAGTTTTTAAACTGTTTCACAATACATCTGCCGTGTCCATTTGTTTTATGTCTGAGCCAGACAGAATAGGAGATGTTATATGGATTAATAGGAGGAGATATAGGGAGATGTTATATGGGATAATAGGGGGAGATATAGGGAGATGTTATATGGAGTAATAGGAGGAGATATAGGGAGATGTTATATGGCAGTGATGGCGAACCTTTTAGAGGCCGAGTGCCCAAAATGCAACCCAAACCCTTCTGACTTGAAGTGAAGTGCCAACACAAAAATTTAACTAGAATAACAAGGTTTTAATTGAGAAAACGAGCCATAGAGAGACGCCCCCCCCCCATATACGTAGTATAGTATAAAATGCATAAAGCTTGTCGCCATGTAGTATAAAATGCATAAAGCTTGTCGCCATGTAGTATAAAATGCATACAGCTTGTCGCCATGTAGTATAAAATGCATACAGAATGCCGCCAAGTAGTATAAAATGCATACAGAATGCCGCCAAGTAGTATAAAATGAATACAGAATGCCGCCATGTAGTATAAAATGGATACAGAATGCCGCCAAGTAGTATTAAATGCATACAGAATGCCGCCAAGTAGTATAAAATGCATACAGAATGCCGCCAAGTAGTATAAAATGCATACAGAATGCTGCCATGTAGTATAAAATGCATACAGAATGCCGCCAAGTAGTATAAAATGCATACAGAATGCCGCCATGTAGTATAAAATGCATACAGCTTATCGCCATGTAGTATAAAATACATACAGAATATATATATATGACATATATATATGTATACCCAGTATAGCACAATAAACCTAAATAGAGCAATCAAACATTTACAGCACACAACGCACGTCACATACTGATACATACACATCCACTACATATATACACATACATATACATATACAACACATACATCACATATAAAACACACACACCAACATATCATACATATACATACATATACACAGATAAACTTACTTTATTTTCTTTTATTCTACAGGAAGGTTCTCGGATGCATGCAGGTTACGCTGTATGCATTCTCCACTCCCACCTGGAGCGGAAGAGAGGGGGGGCTACGGAGGGAGGAGAGGGGGGCCACAGAGCAGAAGGAGAGGGGGGGCAAGGAGCGGAGGAGAGGGGGGCCACGGAGCGGAGGAGAGGGGGGCCACGGAGCGGAGGAGAGGGGGGTACGGAGGGGGAGAGGGGGCTACGGAGCGGTAGAGAGGGGGGCTACGGAGCGGTTAGAGAGGGGGATTATGGGCGGAGGAGGGGGGGCTACGGACGGAGGAGAGGGGGGCTACGGACGGGACAGAGGGAGCAAAGCAGTGCGGAGCGGACCGGGACAGAGAGTAGACGGACAGGGAGGAGCAGAGCAGAGCGGAGCGGCCCGGGATAATAATGCGCATGCGCGGTTTCTATGGGACGGACTGAAACTTTCAAGCGCTTCCCAGTTACCGGCATGCGCAAAAACTCTCGGTTCTGTCTATGGAGTGGCGCGTAGTTCCGCGCGCGCGCATAGACCTAATTTTTACGGGCAGCGGGCAGAGGCTACTGGCGACGGACCGTTGCCAACAGAACGGTTCGCGTGCCGTCTGTGGCACGCGTCGCCATGGTTCGCCATCGCTGTTATTGGGATAATAGGAGGCTGATGTAGGGGTGTTTATCGGGTCCTAGGAGGGCGTATAGGGCGCGGTTCTCTGGCGTACTCACAGCGCTCTAGGATAGTGTTATCTGGCGTATCGGAGGCGTGGCGCTATGGGAGCTGTTTCTCGGCGAGTCCATAGGAGGCGATATCCGGAGCTGTTTTTGGGCGTCGTCATAGGGCGGCGCTTCTTAAGGGCGCTGTTAGAGGCGTCCTCGGTCGTTCTCGGGCGATGTTTCTCTGGCGTCGTACTAGCCAGTGCGCCTCTCAGGGGGGTTCGGGGTTATTCATGGAGTATATAGGAGGCAGTCTACGGGAGTGGTTCTATGGTCGACTAGGCGGGCTCTCGGCCGATGTTCTCTGGAGTCCTCGGAGGCGCTACCGCGCGTTCTAGGCGCCCTCGGGGGAGATCGCCGGCGCTGTTCGATGGGCGTCCTCGGCGCTATAGGCGCGGCTTCTCTTGGCGTACTGCAGGCGCACTCGGGCGGCTTGTCGGCCGTCCTCGAGCGGATATTCGGGCGCTGTTCTCTGGAGTCCTAGGAGGAGCTCTCGGCGGTTCTATGGCGTCGTCGCGGGCTCTCGGGATGCGCTTTGGGTCCTCGGAGGCGTTCTCGGGCGCGGTTCTCTGGCGTCCTGGCCCGCGCTCTACGGGCTGCGCGGTTCTTCCGCGGTTCTCTGGCGATCGGTCCCCGGACGCGCTCTCGGGCGCATGCTCTCCTGGAGTTCTGGGCGGCGCTCTCGGGCTGGGGTTCTGGCGCGGCTCGGGAGCGCTCTCGGGGCGGTTTCTCTGCTCCGTACTACGGCGGCGTCTCGGCGCTGTTATCTGGGAGGCCTAGGAGGGCTCAGGGATGCGGTTTCTGGAGTACTAGGCGGTGCTATAGGGCGCGTTATATGGGCGTCCAGGCGGCGCTTCGGGCGCTGTTTTATCAGTCGCTAGGAGGAGCTGCGGTATCGGCGATGTTCTCTGGCGTCTACGTAATAGGAGGCGTATCGGGAGCGGTTATCTGGTGTCCTGGCGGAGGATCTCGAGAGCTGTTCTCATGGAGTCCTGGGCGGAGATCTAGGGGCGATGTTCTATGGAGTCCTCGGAGGCTATATGGGGAGCGGTGATATGTCCTTCATAGGCGGCGCTCATCGGCACCGTCCACGCGCATTCTATGGAACGTATTAGCGCAGGCATCTAGGGCAGCGCGTATATGGCGCGTACCGAGTCCTAGTAGGCGTTCTCGGGCGATGTTCTAGGAGTCGTTAGGAGGCGCTCTCGGGATCTGTTCTTGGCGTACTAGAAGGACGGCTCGGAGCTGTTATATAGAGTCCTAGGCGGAAACTCTCGGGGAGCTGTTATATGGCGTCATAGGAGGCGCTCTCGGAGGATGTTATCTGGAGTAGTAATAGGAGGAGCAAGGAGATATACGGGGTGTTATATGGACGTAAAGGGAAGAGCGAGTTCGGGAGAGGTGATAGGAGAATAGGAGGAGATATAGGGAGATGTAGATGGGAGTAATAGGGAAGAGATATAGGGAGAGGTTATATGGGTAATAGGAGGAGATATAGGAGTGTTATATGGAGTAAAGGAGGAGATATAGGGAGATGTAATTGGAGTAATAGGAGGAGTTTAGGGAGAGGTATATGGTATAGGGGGGAGATATAGGGAGATGTTATTTCGGGTTATCAAAGTGCAATAGAGAGTATAGGAGAGGTATACGTGTATTGGAGTATAGGAGTGTTAATGGGAGTAATAGGGGCTAAGGAGGTTATATGGGGCGTAATAGGACGCGAAGTATATGGAGATGTTATATGGAGTAATAGGAGAAGATATAGGGAGATGTTATGTGGAGTAATAGGAAGAGATATAGGGAGAGGTTATAAGGAGTAATAGGAAGAGATATTTCCTTACAGGTACCATCCATATATTAACTGCTAATGTATTAATAAAGGGGTATTAAATCGTTTTTTTTTAACTAATGAATGGTTATAGGGAGCCAGGATTGGATTGGTTAAAATCCAGCTGCGCATTGTGTGCATCGTTGATCTATCTGACAGTAGGATTCCCATCCACAAAATATTTCCTAAGGCTTTACTAGACAATCCATCTGTTATCCTACTTTCAGCGACTTATCTCGTCATCATTCGGCATCTTCTAGAAAAATATGGTCTTTGTGCCCATTAGCAGCTGCCCTGAAGATCCAAGGCAGAAGAAGTAAGGGGAAAGCATGATTAAATAATCTTAACTTGGAACACACACAAATCACATTACCCATCCGCTCACCTTCACCCATATATACTTCTATGGATAAGGTATTTCCGATGCTATTGGCAAAGCTTGACTGGAAGTGACAGGTGGTACCAGTCACTCTATGATTCAGGATCAATAGGTCACGCAATGATTGTGTTATGACCTCAGACTCTTCTGTCAATGCCAATGATCTGGTTACTCACAATGCTCCTTGCTGTCTGGATAGAATGAAGGTAGAAAATAAGCCACTTCAGTTTTTATTCATCAGTTTTATGTGCCTATTTATGTTTTCTCATAAGGAGAATGTCAGTTGAGTGATTGAGAGGGAAAAAATAAGTTGCATTGTAGTTCCACCTGGGGTAGGAGACTTCTCTATGCTATACATAGAGACAAAAAATAAGGAACACAGTAGTCATGTGGACACTTATACCCATTCATTTTAGGAATTGTTGGGAGTCTCGGCACTCATGCTCCCCACAGATCCAAACTTTATTATATGTTATATTAACCTTTTAAGGGCTCTGGCTTTCACGTATTTGCATTTTCGGTAGCTTTTTTACTCCTTTCCAAAAACTGTAACTTTTTAATCTTTTAGATTAACAGGTTGTATGAGGGCTTGTTTTCTGCAAAACAAAAAGTACTATCTATCTAATTTTTATCTATAATGTATCTCTCCATCTAGTTATCAATGTCTTATTACTCTTATTATCTCTGTACTCTATAAATACAACTGTATAAATGAATGAATGAATAATAGAAACAAGTTAAAACCCCCTGAAAATTGGGAAATTGCAACTATTACGCCCTGTACACCAGTGAGCGGGGAGGAGGTGGTGCCTGGCCATGGTGCACCTCCCTGCACCTGGGCACTGCCTATAGCCAGACCTGGCATAGAGCTATTGCGCCCTCAAAACAAAAGAAGGACAGGGACTACCAGCATAAAATGATAATCAAATGTCCATGCATCTCAATAAACCCCTTGATCCAGAAAGAGAAGAAAAAGTTGGATGCGAACACAGGAATAAACAGGTAATATATAAGTTAAGTTTATTTATATGTCAAAAAACAACAATGACTACAGAACAACAATAAAATAAAAAAACACTTAAAAAGTACACAGCTGACAAGGGCAGAACGTGCCCTGAACTCCCTATCTCAATCTGACTATACAGTAATAACCGGATAATTCATAAGCAAGAAATAACCAGGTATGGCCCAAGTGCAAACAACACAATAGATGGTGCCAAAAAAGTGACCAGTGCAAAAGGATCCTTAATGTAAATATGCCTAATAGATACTATACCCAGGCTAGTTCCATATGGCCAAGTGAGGGAGGCAGGCAGACATGGTCAGAGACGGGGGAGTAAAGCAGACCCACTTGCATCGTCACCTATCAGGTGACTTTCTGGGGGTAAGAGCTATTGCGCCCTTGTCAAGTGGCCGGATCGGCGCAGGCTGAAAAGCGGGACCAACATCAAGTGCTGTCACGCGGAGCACTAGCGATTTATACATCGGTCTCAATGTGTTCTTATAAGACTGTTATAAGACTCTTAGAACAAAAGTCAAAATCATTAAATTTTTTTCCCAAAAAAATCAAGTGTTAACAAAGGAGTGATTTTTCTGAAAAAGATGTCCTTTGAAAAACTTTCATTGTATTTAAATGGATGACATTTTACTGAAGCGCATAGATTATAATTAATGGCAAAATATATTTTTGGTAAAGCAAGCAGTACATGGAAGGGTTAAAAATTTCTGAACCCTCCTGCAGATAGAAGGGGACAGGCAGAAAGGTTTCCTAGGAAGGGTAATAAGAAAGCAAACACAAAGTGCAAATAGTTGGATTGTCCTGTGTTTAGATTGAGTTATAGGACAATTATCCCACAACCTTTACATATTTGCATTGCTTTCTAATATTGTATCTCGGGGCAGCTCTGTGTAATACTGGATGGACTTATGAGGTGATGAACAATGTAAATGGGCTGAAAGTTATTACACAGGCAAGTGCGTAGCTTTGGAGGACAGTATCAATGAACCTGTAATAACACACATCTATTGTCTATTTAATTGCTGCTAGAACATTCAGGAATACACTAAATAGAGAACACTTTTCTACACTTTTTGATATAAAAGCCACTATACAAGCTTTTTATGTTTCTAAAAAAAACGAACCCTAGGATGGCAAAACTTTTAGAGACCAAGGTGGAAAATTTACCATGGGGGGGGCTTAGGCCTCTTGATGTATCTGTTGGGAGGCGCAGCCACTGGCTAAAACTATGCTAAGTCTGACTGGCATATTTTTATGTAAAAACCTGCGTATGGACAAAAGAATGTGTGCAGGAACACCCCAAGTGCGCCCATTCTGCCGGTGGCCACGCCATTCCATGTCCACATGGCATGGAGGTGGCTTAGTTTCAATAATAATTGTAAATTCTTGCAGTGCTCAAGAATTTGCTATTATTTCAGTACGTCTTTGCCCGAAACTGGTGTAGTAGCAGTTCTCTCTAAGTATCCAAACTACAACCCGAAACCCACTTATTTATCACAAAGTGCCAACACAACAATTTAAGTCGTTACTTCTAACATTGTTGCTTATTCATGTTCTTCATATCATATACTCTGATTAAATATCAATGCTATACAGTTACTGTAAAACTTATCAAAATCATTAAAACTTTACAAAACTCAAATAATACCACCGCACCATAGCCAAATACAACCATACTATTGCTGAATAAAAAACACAGACTCATATTTCAAACAATATTGCTGCACCAGGACCATTCAGTGATTATTACCATCATACTGTCAGTGAACAAACATCACCTTGCAATGGATGTCATGAACAATATCTCCCTCAAATTCCCCCTATTTCTTCCTCATTACTGTTTACAGATAATGGGGCCCACATAGGAAAATTAAAAAAGGAAACTTACCTTCACTTTACTGGTCAGCCCTCTTCTAGGACTGAACGTATGAAGTCCAGCTCACCAGCAGGCTCATTTCTGCTCCTGCACTGGGACCTCCAGTGTACTGGCTACAGTATGGCAGAGCAGGAAGCTTACTTATCGCTCTTTGCTATGCCGCAGAGTTTTAAGGTACCAATACTATACAGTACTGGTACCATTAAAAGAAGGAAGGTAAGTCCGGGTTTTCAACATAGCTTCCATCCAGAGCCCAACGAAGTGGAAGAATCAAACTTTGAGTTCTTTCTGGTGCACACTGCCCTTGGTTGACAATGCGGTATACACAGAAGTCTAATTGTAGAACCTCTCTATACCATACCTTTACACATTGTGGGTAATTTTCCATTGGGATTATTGTCTATGTTTGGCGTTGTTTTGGGTGGTTGTAGTACAAGCACGGTTAAGCGACTTTCCATTGCGCCAAATGAACATAGGACAGTTCAAAGTCACTGGAATGAGAGTGCCCTAGACACACAGTCACTGCAATGAGAGTGCCTGAGACACACAGTCACTGGAATGAGAGTGCCCGAGACAGACAGTGACAGTCGGAGACAGTCTGAGACAGTCTATAGATACATATAAAATATTTTTGATAACCCATTCTATTTTGTTACAGCTAAGAGGAGGTATTTACTATCCTGCCCAACGCCGGGAGCTACATCTAGTAACATATAATCAGGCAACAGAGTATATAGAAGAATGCCATAATGTACAACATATGCTATTATAATACAGACGGTCCCCGATTTAAGGACACCCGACTTACAGGCGACCTCTAGTTACAGACGGACCTCTCTGCCCCCTTGTGACCTCTGGTGACCTCTCTGGATGTTACTTTAGTCTCAGGCTGCAATGATCAGCTGTAAGGTGTCTGTAATGAAGCTTTATTGATAATACCATGTCAGCACAAAATTTTGAAAATGCAATTGTCACTGGGACAAAAGTTTAATTTTTCCTGAAATTACAATTTTAAAGTATACCTTAAGTATATAACCCGGACTGTCTGTACATGAAAAAACAATGTATAAAATGTTATCAATCAAAATAGCTTCGTAATATCGATCAAAATACAGTCAGTCGAATGGATATAAGCCTATGCAACATCCCCCACCTGGGCCTAGCCTTTTCTTGGGGCCTGGAGGCAGCCGGGGCCCAGAATACCGGAGTTGCTGGCGGTTGCGGCCTAGGCACGCTAATGTAACGGTGCTTGGTATGGGGACCGAAGGGCTGTCCTACAGCCTGGCAGGTCTCCAGCGGGTGGTGTTGGCAAGAAATGATATGGAGGGAGAGGCTGTGGCACTGGTTCTCTCTGGTGCAACCCTTAAAGTCTTTAGTATGTGTCCCTGGTAAATAGATGGGGTGCCATTGGTAGTGATGCAGCTGTAGCAGGGACCAGACGTAGGCAATGTTGTGCATAAAAGTAGCTCACGGTTCCTCTTTATTCAACCAACGGTAACAACACGCCAAAAGATTCTGTACAAATGCAGTACTGGAGGGATTTTGGAGAGGAACCTCAGGAGTTGTCTCACCAGCCTGGATGCAGGGGCAGGCTGGGATGTATCTGTGTCCAATCCTGGAAGCTGCAGCTTTGTCCTGTTTGTCCTGTGTCACTTTGTCTTTGGTAGATGAGACCTAAGAGCTTCTCATGTGGTGAGAGCTGGGCCTGAGAGATCTGCTCTCTCCGAAGTTTCTGGAACTCTGTTCTAACTCCTCCCCTGACTAAGGGTTTAGTTCCTCCCTAGTCAGGTGGTCTCCATCTCCAATCACACTCCAGTTACAATAGTTGAACATCATTGGATAATAACATTAATATTGATTTAACCCTTGCCTATCCGGGCAGAATCTACCGCTGCTCAAATACCTCCATATGTACTGAATAGTAAAAGGGCTTATTCGCAACTATTCCTCTGCCATGCGCATTGGCAGGGACGTTGCACCTAGTTAGGCAAAAAAAAAGGGTTGTGGCCAATCAACTGACTGGTGTGGGACCCATGACCTTTGACACTTCCAATTCAAAGTGAGGTGTCCCTAAAAGGGAAATGGCCCTACATCTATTATGCCATTTGTAATACTTTTCTCTTCTTATACCGCAAAGCTGCATATGGTCTCACATATGGAGGCACCAGGGTCGATGTGCATCTCAGCATCCCCTTACCCGTCATATTTATACCAACATTTGGTGGGGTCCCACTGCTGTGACCCCCTACCCTAGAGCAAAAGTTGCAACGTGTTGTAATGGAAATCTGCCCTCCTAGTAGGCAATCTTGTCCCAGGTTAACTGGCATTGGAAGAGTTATCAAGACATTTCCTCTAATATATATAATATAAAGTCAGGAACTCTAGAATTGAGATATGTCTGAATTTATTTGGTTTTAATGATGTATCTGCCCAGGAAAAGCCTGAGTAATTGTCTTATTTGATGAGATTTGTCACTAACCCTGAGGGCTGAGAGCTGCAATGTCAAAAATGGGATTTATAAATGAGTCCTGGATCCTTAACGTTTCCACTGCCAGTGCCGAGATTTATACAGATGGGGAAGAAAATACAATCAGTGCCTCTTACCGAAAATCAGACACTTTGTCACACTGAGGTTATCCATGTCCCTTGCCCTGTTCTAATACCTTCTATATTACAAAGGAAATCACAATCTCAATAAAATGTCCAAACTGAAAGGTAAAAGAAAAGTTACCAGGTCAACAAAGATAAACTAAAAGTAAAAAAAAATAAATAGCATTTTTAAAGACCATACAAAAATATATATTTATAGTATATATAGTAATGCTACAAGATTATATGGGATAATATATAGGGAACTAATAGGAGGAGATATAGGGAGATGTTATATGGAGTAATAGGAGGAGATATAGGGAGAGGTTATATGGAGTAGTATTAGTAGAAAGATTGAGATGGATTTATATTTTTTTATGTGAAAGGATGCACAGAACTGTCAGTTTGTGTTGTGAGGGGTATGTTATTGAGGAGAGGTACAGTGTATTTTACTTAGTAGTGTGGGTTTGTATAAAGCACTGCATGGTCATATGCTACAAAAGCCAAAAAGATTTCTGTGTGGCATATTCTGCACTGCTAAGTCTTACCTGGGAGAATTCTCCATGAAGTTCTGGATCTGAAGGAGGATCGGGGCACATTTACTTACCTGTCCGACGAATCTCCCCGAAAGTGCATTGTCCAATGATCATGCGCTGTACCGAACTTCACTAAGATTGTGCGCCCGATATCCTGTATGTGACAATAATACACAATATCCTGCATGTGTCGCTTCCATGCTCAGGTCCGCTCAGTTCACCTTCTTTTTCCTGGTGCATGTAAGTGCAAGGCTTGTGACACAATTTGGAAGTTAAATCACATGCTCAGTCCGAATCAGTCACATCATCCGACGGCACGCCACCCGATATCTATCACATGAAAGTCAGCATAGCCGTGCCACAATCCGATGGCTCATCTAACATGGCTCTGGGGGGGTCTTTACCCCACGATCCGCCCCCCCGAACTTTTCGGGGGGCGCCGATCGTTGCTTTGGCATCACTGGGGTCCGATCTGCCTCTGACGTCATCTTAGTGGCACAGTGCCAACCTATGCAGATGAATAGGCTGACACTGCTAGTACCCTGCAATACCTGAGTATTGCAGTGTATTATCATGCACAAGCAATTAGATGATTGCTTGTAAAAAGTGAAAAAGTAAAAAAAAAACAAAGTTATTCAATAAAAAAAAAAGAAAGAAATCAATAAAAATGCCCAAAAGCCCCAAAACATATAAAGAGACATATAACGCAAAAAAAAGTCTAAATCATAACACAAACCCCACATACACTCACCAGCCACTTTATTAGGTACACCTGTCCAACTGCTCGTAACACTTAATTTCTAATCAGCCAATCACATGGCGGCAACTCAGTGCATTTAAGCATGTAGACATGGTCAAGACAATCTCCTGCAGTTCAAACCGAGCATCAGTATGGGGAAGAAAGGTGATTTGAGTGCCTTTGAACGTGGCATGGTTGTTGGTGCCAGAAGGGCTGGTCTAAGTATTTCAGAAACTGCTGATCTACTGGGATTTTCACGCACAACCATCTCTAGGGTTTACAGAGAATGGTCCAAAAAAGAAAAAACATCCAGTGAGCGGCAGTTCTGTGGGGGAAATGCCTTGTTGATGCAGAGGTCAGAGGAGAATGGGCAGACTGGTTCGACTGATAGAAAGGCAACAGTGACTCAAATCGCCACCCGTTACAACCAAGGTAGCAGAAGAGCATCTCTGAACGCCACAGTACGTCGAACTTTGAGGCAGATGGGCACAGCAGCAAAGACAACACCGGGTGCCACTTCTTTCAGCTAAGAACAGGAATCCATCCTGGATCCATCCTGCCTTGTATCAACGGTTCAGGCTGGTGGTGGTGGTGTCATGGTGTGGGGAATATTTTCTTGGCACTCTTTGGGCCCCTTGGTACCAATTGAGCATCGTTGCAACGCCACAGCCTACCTGAGTATTGTTGCTGACCATGTCCATCCCTTTATGACCACAATGTACCCAACATCTGATGGCTACTTTCAGCAGGATAATGCGCCATGTCATAAAGCTGGAATCATCTCAGACTGGTTTCTTGAACATGACAATGAGTTCACTGTACTCAAATGGCCTCCACAGTCACCAGATCTCAATCCAATAGAGCATCTTTGGGATGTGGTGGAACGGGAGATTCGCATCATGGATGTGCAGATCCGCAAATCTGCGCAAACTGTGGTGATGCATCATGTCAATTGGACCAAAATCTCTGAGGAATGCTTCCAGCACCCTGTTGAATCTATGCCAGGAGAATTGAGGCAGTTATGAAGGCAAAAGGGGGTCCAACCCGTTACTAGCATGGTGTACCTAATAAAGTGGCCGGTGAGTGTATATAGTAAATAAATTTTCAAAAAATTCATCATCATTTTTTTTTTTGTAAATAAACACAAAACTTATCAGCCAAAATTTACCACTAAAATGAAGTTCAACAAGTGAGGAAAAAACAATCTCAGAATCATTTAGATAAGTAACAGTGTTCAAAAGTTATAACCATATAAAGTGACGCAAGTCAGAATCCAAAAAATCGGGCTGAGCCTTAAGCTTATAACTGATTGTAACTTAACTGTTACTTATCTAAACGATTCTGAGATTGTATTTTTCCCACATGTTGTACTTCATTTTAGTGGTAAATGTTGGCTGATAAGTTTTGTGTTTATTTACAAAAAAAGAAAAAATTATGAATTTTTTGAAAAATTAACCTTTTTCGAAATTCGAAATCATTGCATTTTCAGGCAGATAGATTTACCACCTAAATAAATTGCTGAATAACATTTCTCATTTGTCTACTTTACATTTTCATCATTTTTGAAATGGCTGGATAATTTATTTTGATGTCACGCGGCTTACAAATCGAATATCGCTTTTCCGTATTTTCAGAATTGACTATTTTGGGGATAAATACCATTTTGAATGAAATTTTACATATTTAGCATCAAAACCCCCTATATAATCAACTTATTTTCAAATCTGCACCCCTCAAACTATCAGAAACAGCTTTTAGGAAGATTGTTATATACAGGGACATAATGCTGTAATAATAATAAAATATTGGAGTGTTTCTATTACTATATATAATGAGGCATTTCACACACTTCCAGTAGATTTTTCAAAAGTTCACACAAAGTAAAATCTAAATTCATCCTTGGCCCAGGACTGGCTGCTGCAACTTTTCAATTCTCTTAGTAACACCCGTGGACAAGAGGGGAGAAATTGAGGGACCCTATATGTAACATATAAGCGATGGGAAAGAAAATACTGAAGCACTCACTAAGATTTATATTTATATAGCAGATTTGCTTTGATGGCTAAATTCTACTCATTTGTTCAATTTCCTTATGGAAACTGTGACATGAGCAACAACAATCTCTCCCTCGGTGTGTTTGGCAAGAATGATATTGAGGAGAGGCTGTGGCACTGGTTCTCTCTGTTGCAACCCTTAAAGTCTTTAGTATTGGTCCCTGGTAAATAGATGGGTGCCTTGTGTATGATGCGCTTTAGCAGGGACCAGACGTAGCAATGTGTGCATAAATAGCTCAGGTTCCTCTCTTTATTCAACCACGTTAACAACACTGCCAAAATATTCTGTACAAACTGCAGTCTGGAGGGATTTTGGAGAGGAACCTCAGGAGTTGTCTCACCAGCCTGGATGCAGGGCAGGCTGGGAGGTATCTGTGTCCAATCCTGGAAGTGCAGCTTTGTCCTGTTTTCCTGTTTCCCTTTGTCTTTGGTAGATGAGACCTAAGAGCTTCTCTGTGGTGGAGCTGGGCCTGAGAGATCTGCTCTCTCCGAAGTTTCTGGAACTCTTTGTTCTAAACTCCTCCCCTGACTAAGGTTTTTAGTTCCTCCCTAGTCTGGTCTCCTCTCCAATCACACGTCAGTTACAATATATAACATCATTGGATAAATACTTTAATATTGATTTAACCCTTGCCATCGGCCGAATCTACAAACCGCTGCTCAATAGACCTCCGATAGTACGAATAGTAAAAGGGCTTATTCTCAACTATTCCTCTGCATTCGCATTGGCAGGGACGTTGCACCCTATTTAGGCAAAAAAAAAGGGTTGTGGCCAATCACTGACTGGTGTGGGACCCATGACCTTTGACACTTCCTTCAAAGTGAGGTTGGCCCTAAAAGGGAAATGGCCCTACACTCTATATGATGCCATTTGTAATACTTTTCCTCTTTCTTATACCGACAGCAGCTGCATATGATCTCACATATGGAGCACCAGGGTCGATGTGCACTCAGCATCCCCTACCCGTCATATTTATACCAACATCTGTGCGTTGGTGGGGTCCCACTGCTGTGACCCCCTACCCTAAGCAAAAGTTGCAACCGTGTTGTAATGGAAATCTGCCCTCCTAGTACGGCAATCTTGTCCCAGGTTAACTGGCATTGGAAAGTTATCAAGACATTTCCTCAAATATATATAATATAAAGTCAGAACTCTAGAATTGAGATATGTCTGAATTTATTTGGTTTTAATGATGTAATCTGCCCAGGAAAAGCCTGAGTAATTGTCTTTTTGATGAGATTTGTCACTAACCCTGAGGCTGAGAGCTGCAATGTCAAAAATGGGATTTAATGAGTCCTGGATCCTTAAACGTTTCCACTGCCAGTGGCCGAGAATTTATACAGATGGGAAGAAAAATACAATCAGTGCCTCTTACCGAAAAATCGACACTTTGTCACAACTGAGGTTATCCATGTCCCTTGCCCTGTTCTAATACCTTCTATATTACAAAGGAAATCACAATCTCAATCAAATGTCCAACTGAAGGTGTAAAGAAAAGTTACCAGGTCAACAAAGATAAACTAAAAGTAAAAAAAAATAAATAGCATTTTTAAAGACCAATCAAAAATATATATTTATAGTATATATAGTAATGCTACAAGATTATATGGGATATATATAGGGAACTCAATAGGAGGAGATATGAGGGATGTTTATATGGAGTAATAGGATGAGATATATGGGAGATATAGTTATAGGGAGTAATAGGAGTGAGATATAGGGAGATGTTATATGGAGTAATATATGAGATATAGGGGAGAGGTGTTATATGGGAAGTAAATATAGGCGGCGATCATTCTGACTCGACTGTTATCCATGTTTCCGTCATAGGCGCGCTCCCGTACGCGCAGGTATCTCCGTCTTCTCTAGTCTATCGCCCGCTGCGTCTGGCTGTATTTTCTCTTTTTTTCTACCTGTGAAAGGATTCACGACACTGTCAGTTTGTAGTGTTGTAGGGTATGTGTTATTGAGGAGAGGTCAGTGTATGTTGTATTAGTAGTGTGGGGTTTGTATAAAGCACTGCATGGTTTCATATGCTACAAAAGCCAAAAAGATTCTGTGTGGCATATTCTGTCTAGTCACTGCTAAGTCTTACCTGGGAGAATCTCCATGAAGTTTTGGATCTGAAGGAGGATCAGGGAGCACATTTACTTACTCTTTCAGTCCAACGAATCTCCTCCCGAAATTGCATTGTCCATGATCATGCGCTGTACCGAACTTCACTAAGATTGTGCGCCCGCGATCATCCTGTATGTGACAATAATACACAATATCCTGCATGTGTCGCTTCCATGCTCAGGGTCCGCCTCGTTCACACCTTCTTTTTCCTGTGCATGTAAGTGCCAAGGCTTGTGACACAATTTGGAAGTTAAATCACATGCTCAGTTCAGTCCGAATCCAGTCCTCCTCATCCACGGCACGCCCAGCCAGCCCCATCTTATCCATGATCTTCCAACCTCCTTCCCATCCGATGGCTCATCCTAACATGGCTCTGGGGGGTCTTTAACCCCACGTCCGCCCCCCCCGAACTTTTCGGGGGCGCCGATCGTTGCTTTGTTGTCTTGCATCACCCGAGGTTGCCGGCAAGATACTGGCCTGCTGACGTCATCTTAGTGGCACAGTGGCCAACCTATGCAGATGAATAGGCTGACACTGCTAGTAACCCTGCATAAACCTGAGTATTGCAGTGTATATCATGCACAAGCAATTAGATGATTGCCTTGTAAAAGTGAAAAAGTAAAAAAAAAAAACAAAGTTATTTCATAAAAAAAAAAGAAGAAATCAAAAAAATGCCCAAAGCCCCAAAACACTATAAAGAGACAATCGTAACAGCAAAAAAAAGTCTTCATAACACAAACCCCACATGCACTCACCAGGCCCTTATTAGGTACACCTGTCCAACTGCTCTATATACACTTAATTTTTCTAATCAGACCAACACAATGGCGGCAACTCAGTGCATTATAGATGTAGACATGGTCAAGAGACAATCTCCTGCAGTTCAAAAACCGGCATCAGTATGGGGAAGAAAGTGATTTGAGTGCCTTGAACGTGCATGGTTTGTTGGTGCCAGAAGGGCTGGTCTAAGTATTTCAGAAACTGCTGATCTACTGGGATTTTCAACGCACAAACCATCTCTAGGGTTTACAGAGAATGGTCCAAAAAAGAAAAAACAATCCAGTGAGCGGCAGTTCTTGGGGGAAATGCCTTGTTGATGTCCAGAGGTCAGAGAGAATGGGCAGACTGGTTCAGCTGATAGAAAGGCAACAGTGACTCAAATCGCCACCCTTACCAACCAAGGTAGCGAAGACATCTCTGAACGCACATGTACGTCGAACTTTGAGGCAGATGGCTACAGCAAAGCAGAAGACAACACCGGGTGCCACTCCTTTCAGCTAAGAACAGGAATCCATCCTGGATCCATCCTGCCTTGTATCAACGTTCAGGCTGGTGGTGGTGGTGTCATTGGTGTGGGGAATATTTTCTTGGCCATCTTGGGCCCCTTGGTACCAATTGAGCATCGTTGCAACGCCACAGGCCTACCTGAGTATGTTGCTGACCATGTCCATCCCTTTATGACCAATGTACCAACTCTGATGGCTACTTTCACAGATATAGCGCCATGTCATAAAGCTGAATCATCTCAAACTGGTTTCTTGAACATGACACTGAGTTCACTGTACTCAAAATGGCCTCCACAGTCACCAGATCTCATCCAATAGATGTGGGATGTGGTGGAACGGAGAATTCGCATCATGGATTGCAATCAGCACAATCTGCGGCAACTGTGTGATGTCCATCATTGTCAATATGGACCAAAAATCTCTGAGAATGCTTCCAGCAACCCTGTTGAATCTATGCCACGGAGAATTGAGGGCGTTATGAAGCAAAAGGGGTCCAACCCGTTTACTAGCATGGTGTACCATAAAGTGGCCGTGAGTGTATATAGTAAATAAATTTTTCAAAAAATTCATCATCATTTTTTTTTTTTGTAAATAAACACAAAACTTATCAGCCAAATTTACCACTAAAAGCAAATAGTTCACAAGTAGGAAAACAAAAAAACAATCTCAGAATCATTAGATAAGTAACAGTGTTCAAAATTATAACCATATAAAGTGACGCAAGTCCAAATCCAAAAAAATCGGGCTGAGCCTTAAGCTTTAACTATTGTAACTAAACTGTTTACTTATCTAAACATTTGAGATTGTATTTTTTCCCACGTTTGTCTTCATTTTAGTGGTAAATGTTGGCTGATAAGTTTGTGTTTATTTACAACAAAAAAGAAAAAATTATGAATTTTTGAAAATTAAACCTTTTTTCGAAATTCGAAATCATTGCATTTTCAGACAAGATTTAACCTACCACTAAATAAATAGCTGAATAACATTTCTCATTTGTCTAACTTTCCATTTTCATCATTTTTGAACTGGGATATTTATTTTTGATTACGCGGCTTACAAAAAATCGAATATACTACGCTTTTTTCTTCCGTATTTTCAGAATTGACCTATTTTGGGGATAAATACCATTTTGAATGAATTTTATACATATTTAGCATCAAAACCCCCTATATAATCAACTTATTTTTCAAATCTGGCACCCCTCAAAACTATCAGAACAGCTTTAGAGGAAGATTGTTCTATACATGACTAATAAGCTGTAATAATTAAAATATTGGAGTGTTTTCTATTACTATCTATCAATGAGGCATTTCACACACTTCCGTAGATTTTCCAAAAGTTCACACAAAAAAATCTAAATTCATCCTTGGCCCAGGACTGGCTGCTGCAAACTTTTTCAATTCTCTTAGTAACACCCGTGGACAAGAGGGAGAAATTGAGGGACCCTATATTAACATATAAGCTATGGAAAAGAAAATACTGAGCACTCACTAAGATTTATATTTATATAGCAGATTTGCTTTGATTGGGCTAAATTCACTCATATCTACTATTTGTTTTGTTCCACTGGATGGAGCAGAGCTGTGTGTGTAACTGTATGGATGAAGCAGAGCTGTGTGTGTATCTGTATGTATGAAGCAGACCTGAGTGAAGTTGGCCCCCCCCACCTTGTTCAAATCAAGCAAAATTGGTGTCAAACGTTTGTGCTACGTTTGTGCTGGTTTGTGCAGCAGAAATTTTTGTTTGTGCCGCTATCGTTTTTAAGATTTTAATGAATGTTTCCAGAGGTCATCAGAGGTCAACCAGCCCCCCCCACATTGCCCACCCCCCCACATTGCCCAAATGAAACAAAACTGGTGCCCAACAATTCTGCTACGTTTGTGCTGGTTTGTGCTGCGCAAATTTTTGTTTGTGCTGCTTTTATTTTGAATATATGAACAAAAAATGAAAGTTCAAAAGTTCAAGCAGCCCCCCCACATTGACCGAATCAAACAAAACTGGTGTCAAACGTTAGTGCTACGTTTGTGCTGGTTTGTGCAGCAAAAATTTTCGTTTGTGCCGCTATCATTTTTAATATATTCATACTTTTTTGCAGAGGTCATCAGAGTTCATTTCTTCCAAAGTACAATGTGTTTGCTAGCTCCCCCTGGTGATCAAACCAGGGAAGTGTCACTAGGTTTGTTTTTTACCAGTTCATCCTAAACACCTCGAACACCTGAACATACCTTAAAAATGATAGCGGCACAAACAAAAATTTTTGCTGCACAAACCAGCACAAACGTAGCACTAACGTTTGACACCAGTTTTGTTTGATTCGGTCAATGTGGGGGGGCTGCTTGAACTTTTGAACTTTCATTTTTTGTTCATATATTCAAAATAAAAGCAGCACAAACAAAAATTTGCGCAGCACAAACCAGCACAAACGTAGCAGAATTGTTCGGCACCAGTTTTGTTTGATTTGGGCAATGTGGGGGGGCTGGTTGACCTCTGATGACCTCTGGAAACATTCATTAAAATCTCAAAAACGATGGCGGCACAAACAAAAATTTCTGCTGCACAAACCAGCACAAACGTAGCACAAACGTTTGACACCAATTTTGTTTGATTTGAACAAGGTGGGGGGGCCAACTTCACTCAGGTGCCTCAGAGGCATCCATGCATGCTGCCCCTGCTGTTTCCTGTCCATTTTTGTGGTGTTTCCATCCCTTTCTGAGGTTCCCAGGTGTTTGGCCAAGCTTCCCTGTGCAGAGCCTTGGTCCCCTTGAAAAATCGGGAAAAGTTTGTCTCGAATAACGAGCACCCAAGCATTTTAGTGCTCGCTCATCTCTAATAATAAAACAATACCAGGATCCCAGGGGATAGGATAGGGGATGATTCTTATCAACTTGTTAAAGACTGTTTTCCATAGTAGTTTTACTGGTCTGCATTCCCACTAGAGATGAGCGAACATGCTCGTCCGAGCTTGATGCTCGGTCGGCAGGTTTAGCGTACTCGAAACTGCTCGTTCCTCGGACGTAAACTACTTCCCACTCCTAAACATGGTCAGCTCCCGCCGTTTTGCTTTTTGGCGGCCATAAAACAGAGCCAATCACAAGCCAGAGACTCTGCTCCACCCAGCATGACTTTGTACCCTTACACCGCGATAGCAGTGGTTGGCTGGCCAAATCAGTGACCCTAGGATAGACTACCCGCTGCCCGCGCTGCTCGGATCATTCGTGTCTGGATGCCGCTAGGAAGAGAGCTGCTGCGGTCAGGAAGCGTTAGGGTGTTCTATTAGCTTACGTTAGTCAGTAGTGTTCTCTCAAACCCACACCCTTCTTAGGGCTACAATAACGTTTATACTTTTTTTTTTTTATTTGCCAGCTAGCCATATTGTGAGGAATTGCAGGGGGACTTGCTACCGTTGTGTTTATCTTCTAGTGACACACATATCCACCTCAACACCAAAGTGGGAAATTTATTAGGGGTTTGATTTCAATAGGCACAGTCTGCCATTTACTTTTTATTTTACGTTTATTTTTTTAAGAACTCAGTGTCATCTCATCTTGCATAGTAGTGTGCTGTCATACTTGGCTAGAAATAGCCAATGAAATCCAACGCTTACTACCGCCTACGTAAGCGTTATATATATTTGATTTCTGGTTGAATCTCTGGTGGCTGTACTTGCTGCAGTGCATCTACTGGCAAATGTGAGCAATTTGTAGTCGAACTTGCGACCGCTGTGTTTTGCGCTTAGTGACGCACATATCCATTGGCAAACCGAAGTGGGAAATTTATTAGGGGTTGATTTCAATTGGCACAGTCTGCCATTTCCTTTTTTATTTTACGTTTATTTTTGTTTAATAACTCAGCGTCATCTCATCTGGCATAGTAGTGTGCTTTTCATACTTGGCTAGAAAATAGCCGAGAATCCAAACGGCTTACTTACGCCTACAGTAGCGTTAATATATTATTTGATTTCTGGTTGATCTGCTGTGGCTGTACTTTTGCTGCATGCATCTACTAGCAATTGGTGCGCAATTGTAGTGAGACTTGCGACCGCTGTGTTTTGCGCTTAGTGACGCACATATCCATTGCAAAGACCGAAGTGGGAAAATTTATTAGGGGTTGGATTTCAATTAGGCACATTCTGCCATTTCCTTTTTTATTTTACGTTTATTTTGTTAATAACTCAGCGTCATCTCATCTGGCATAGTAGTGTGCTTTCATAACTTGGCTAGAAATAGCCATAGCAATAGGATAGCCGTTTGGTTTTAAAAACTAAAAAACAAAAAAAACAAAAAACACAAAAAAAGTTAAAAAAAAATTAAAGTTATAATTTCATTTTAAAAATGTTAAACCCGAGGGCTAGGTAGAGGACGAGGCGGGACGTGGGCGTCAACATACTGCAGGGTCAGAGGCCGTGGTCCTGGCCGGGGTGAGACACCACCTGCTTATGAGGGAGCAGGGGAACGCCGCAGAGCACACTCCCTAGTTCTGTCTGATATAACTGTGTGACTCTGTAGAGCACTGTTGAGGCCAGAACAGTGCGAACAGGTGATGTTGTGGATTGCCGACAATGCTTCGAGCAATTTGTCACCATCCAGTCTTCCACGCAGTCCCCCATGTCACCGAAATCGCACTCCTCCCCAGGCTCCTGCAACCTCAGCCTCCTCCCCCCCATGTCTGCCCCCTCCCAAAATTTTCCATTTGACCGGCATACTCTGAGGAACTTTTTTCTGGACCCTTCCCACACTCACAAACCACTTGTCCGTGTTGCTGCTGAGCAATTTCCGTATCCCAGGTTTTCCCACCAGTCGCAGTCTGTGGGTGATGTGAACCTTCTTGAAGTAGTGGAAGAAGTGTCTAAAGAGGTGTCCGACGATGAGAGACCGGTTGTCAGACAGTGGGGAAGTTGTTGTCAGGGCAGAAGTTCCGATGGGGGACAACTGAGGATCGGAGGATGATAGTGACAGACCCAAGCTGGGTTGATAGGCCGGTGAACACAGTGCTTCTGAGACAGAGGAAGTCCTCGACCAGACAGTTGGAAGAGGCAGTGGTGGGCCAGACGGAGAGGCAGGGCCAGAGCTGGTGCATCATCAGCGCCAAATGTGTCAACTAGTGAAGCTCCCGTGGCGAGGCTCCTGCGGCGAGGGCTAGATTTTCCGAAGTCTGGAGGTTTCTTTAGGAAACACCGGATGACCGACGGACTGTGGTGTGCACATTTGCCAAACCAGGATCAGCAGGGGTTCCACCACTACTAGCTTAACTACCACCAGTATGCGCAGGCATATATGAATCTAAACCCCACTCAGTGGAAACACGCCCGTTCACCTCCGTCCTGCACACCACTGCTCCTTCCCCGTGTCAGCTGATAGTCAGCCCCCTGCCCTGCTCCTGCCCTCGTATTCGGTCCCCAGCCTCCACTACTTTTCCCGATGTTCCGTCCCAGCCCTGCACCAGCCGTGTCAAACAACATCATCCGTGCCCGACCAACCCGTTTCTGACAAGGTCCACCTGACCACGGACACTTGGACGAGTGCGGCCGGGCAGGGCCACTATATATCGCTGACGCACGTTGTTACCTTGCTGGAGGCTGGACCGAGTTTCTGAACCCTGCCTGGTCATATACTGCCGACGGGGACGGGGCTCTCCTCCGTCAGATGTCCCGTTTGTTTCACCTTCCTCGTATTCCTCCTCCTCCTCCACTACACCCCCTCCTATCACTCCCCCTCCTCCTCCTACCGATTACCATCCGTGGGCATGGCGCCATCAGTCGGTAGCTCTAGGCACAGCAGCAGTGCCGTCGCTAAGCGACAGCAGGCGGTGCTCAAATGCTGAGCCTAGGCGATAAAGGCACACCGCCCAAGAACTATTACAGGGCATCACGCGCAGACTGATCTGTGGCTGGCACCGCTGAACACCTGAAGCCAGGCATGGTTGTGTGTGACAACGGCCGTAACCTGGTGGCGGCTCTGCACCGGCAGACTGACATGTGCCATGCCTGGCCCATGTGTTAATCTGATAGTTCACAGCGTTTCTCCTCAAGACATACCCCATCGTTGATTTGCTCACGAAGGTGCGCCGCATCTGTGCGCATTCTAGGAAGTCCAGCACAATGCTGCCACTTTCAGGGCACGCAGCGCCGCCTCCACTGCCCTCGCACCGACTGTTTTGCGACGTGCCCACGAGGTGGAATTCAACATCTGACCATGTTATCCAAGTTTACCAGCACGCCGAGCCATTGTAGACTGCCAGATGTCAACTTCCACCAAGACTGGTAGTCAGGTCAGTCAGCTTCCTCAAGTCTACAATGAGGAGTGGACGTGGATGTCTGAATCTCTGTCAGTGCTGAGTAACTTTGAGATAGTAACACAGATGGTCAGTGGCGATGCCGCCATCATCACCTCACCATCCCGCTGCTTGGCCTGTTGAAAAACTCTCTGATCAGCATGAATCGGAAGCTTTGCGCTCGTCACAAGAGACGGGGAAGAAGATTCCCTTGTTGATAGCCAAAGCACCCTTAGGTCTGTTTTCTCACGCATATCGGAGGAGGTGGGGTGAGGGGATAGGGAAGAGGAGGAAATGTTGGCGAGACAAGAGGACCATTTTGAGTCCTTCACTGTTCAGCGTGTATGGGCGAAGAGAGAGGAGTTGGAGGAGAGGAAATGGACAGTCGGCCAGTGGGGGTGAATTCTTACGCTGTGTACTCTGGCGCATTGGCAATTTCATGCTAGGCTGCCTATCCCTGACCCTCGCGTTCAAGAATTTATTCCAGCACCGATTACTTGGTGTTTCACTCTCCCTGGACCCCCGGTACAAAAAATCTTTCCACTCTCATCCCTGGAGAGGAAAGGAGTGTGAGAATGCATGATTACCAGCAGGCCCTGTGTTCACAAGCTGAAACAGTATTTCCCTTCTGACACGCGCTAGCGGCAGAGTGCGTAGTTCTGCGGGACAAGTAGCGAGGGAGAGTAGGCGAGCAGGCAGCTTGTCCAGCACTGGCAGGGTACGCTTTACAAGGCTTTGCCAGCTTTATGGTCACCCCCACAAGACACTGTCACCTGTCCCCAGTCTCGGCAGAGTAGGGCTGATCTTTACAGAAAGATGGTGAGGGAGTACGTAGCTGACCATACCATCGTCTAATGATCACACAGCTCCCTACAACTACTGGGTTTCAAAGCTGGACAGGTGGCACGAACTGGCGCTGTACGCCTTGGAGGTTCTTGCCTGCCCTGCCGCTAGCGTCTTGTCCGACGGGTTTTTCAGTGGGCAGCTGCGTGGCATCATCACCGATAAGCGACCACGCCTGTCGACTGACAGCGCTGACAGCTGACCTTATTAAGATGAATTAACCTGGATTTCTCATTATTTCCATCCCCACCAGGTGAAGGAAGCTCAACCTGAATAATTTATCCACTCCTCCTCCTCCTCATTTCCCCCTTCTCCTCCTCTTTGTACAGTAAAGCAGAGGAAACTGGCTATTTTTTACAGGCCCACTGGCTCTAGCTATAGTACTTTATTGCATTTAATATTTCTGGAGGGCCACCTACCAGTCCTCTGTTTTAATAACAATTTTTGGGGAGTGCCACATACAGGCACCAATCTATTAAATTTTTCTGGAGGGCCACCTACCTGGTCCTCTGTTTTAAACATTTTTGGAGTGCCACATACAGGCACTCAATCTATTCAATTTTCTGGAGGGCCACCTACCTGGTCCTCTGGTTTGAAAATTTTTTTGGACTGCCACATACAGGCACTCAATCTATTCCATTTAACTGGAGGGGCCACCTACCTGCTCTCTGGTTTGAAAAGTTTTTTTGGACTGCCACATACAGGCACTCAATCTATTTCATTTTTCTGGAGGGCCACCTACCCGCTCCTCTGGTTTGAAAACTTTTTGGACTGCCACATACAGGCCTCAATCTATTTCATTTTTCTGGAGGGCCACCTACCTGCTCCTCTGGTTTGAAAACTTTTTTGGACTGCCACATACAGGCCACTATCCAAATAAATTTGTCTCCATACAGCCTCCACACGTTGTCTCCATTGCTACCTCCAAAAGTCGTCCATATAGCTCTGCCATCCATACATCGTCCCCTTAGGAAACGAGGTGTGTCAGGCAGAAATTTGGGTTGTTTTCATGGATTCCACATCAAAGTTGTTAAAGGGCACCTACCACCACAAATCTACCTATAAAGGTAGATTGGGTGGTAGGTGCATCAATGGGACGTGAGGATAGCCCTTTTAAGGGCTAATCCTCACGTCCCCTCACTTTTTGGGTACTTTTATTCCACATATATTTAAATTTACTTATGTGGCTACTCGGGGCGTGGAGTAGCCGCATATGAGATATAATGAGCGCTACTCCACCACTCCGGTACCCCACTTACCCCCTCCTACTCACCCATCTTCGCCGCGCTCCGCGTCGCTTCGCGCGCCCTCGTCCGGCGACCCTGCGCTGTCTGCATGCGCAGAAGAGACAGGCCCGCCCTGTTTCGAGCATTGACGCGCAGGCGCGCTGCTCTTCTGCGTCATTTAGAAGGTGTTAAAGTGGGTCTCGGGCGTGAGTCCGCCTCATGTATCTCATATGCGGCTACTCACGCCCCGGTAGCCGCATAATAATTTAAATATATGTGGAATAAAAGTTACCCAAAAAGTGAGGGGACGTGAGGATTAGCCCTTAAAAGGGCTATCCCACGTCCATATGATGCACCTACACCCAATCTACTTTATAGGTAGATTTGTGGTGGTAGGTTTCCTTTAACTTTGTCGCCACCCTGCTGTGTATCCACAAAATATACTGGCAAACTTTTATCATTTACCAATATTATTTCAGCTCTTCTTGCGCATCTGTTTACATTCCCCTCACCCGGCATATCCTAACTTATAGAACGCTACTAACTTGATCTTATACAAAAGGTTCTTAGAAGTGCTGTTTGGGGAGTAGCCTAGAGACAGGGGCTTGGATTGGCGAAAGCTCACCTGGCAGCGGAGCGCCAGCTCCATGCGCATCATGCGCTCTCTTGCGCATCTGTTTACATTCCTTCCCCTCACCCGCCATATCCCAACTTATAAGAACGCTACTACACATTGATCTTTATACAAAGTTTCTTAGAAGTGGCTGTTTGGGGAGTAGCCATAGACGGGGCTTGGATTGGCGAAAGCTCACCTGGCAGCGGAGCGCCAGCTCCATGCGCATCATGCGCTTCTTGCGCATCTGTTTACCTTCCCTCACCCGCCATCTCCCAAACTTATAAGAACGCTACTACACTTGATCTTATCAAAGGTTCTAAGAAGTGCTGTTTGGGGAGTAGCCTAGAGACAGGGGCTTGGTGGGCGAAAGCTCGCCTGGCAGCGGAGCGCCAGCTCCATGCCAAGATCCAACTAACATGTTTTAAACTGCAGCACCTTTAATCTACTACTAGTTCACGTGCTCCATACATGGTCCCCTATCAAACGCGGCTGTCAGCAGAATTTTGGGTTGTTCATGGCTTCCATGTTAAACTTTGTCGCCACCCTGCTGTGTAATCCCAAAATATACTGGCAAACTTTTATCATGTACGATATTATTTGAGCGCTTCTGCTCACCTCCATTGGTTCCTCTCTGCCACCCATTGGTTGAAGCCTGAGTCCATTTAGGGTAGTCGCCATGACACTCTCTAGCCTGCTGGCCGCTGCCTCTGCATTCCGTCCCCTATAGTGTCAGGGTCAATTATTGGATGTTTTAGATGCTATCTAGCTTCATTCTGTCACTCTGTCATGGCCTGCTGTTGCCCATAATTTTGGCATAATGGTGCGATTAGAGCATCGAGGCACCAGCATGCTGCCCCTGCTTTTTTCCTGTCCATTTCCGTGGTTGTTTCCATCCTTTTCTGAGGTTCCCCAGGTGTTTGTGCCAAGCTTCCCTGTGCAGAGCTTGGTCCCCTTGAAAAATGCTCGAGTCTCCCATTGACTTCAATGGGGCTCGTTATTCGAGACGAGCACTCGAGCATCGGGAAAAGTTCGTCTCGAATAACGAGTACCCGAGCATTTTAGTGCTCGCTCATCTCTAATTCCCACCATACATGTAGTAAGGAACCTATATCTTTGTTACATCTCCAATATATGTCTGATGTGTTAGGATACATTTTGGCTAGTCGGTATGGTGTTAGATACCATCTATATATTAATTTGCGCGCTGTTTCTTGATTAATGCATTGAGATGTTTGAGTTGTAATGGAAAATGCATGTTCCCAAGTGGTAGTCTCAAATATCATGTTTAGTTCTTTTTCACATTTTTCCTGGAATGGATGTTTATCTGAAAGATTAAGAAGTAATATTTCTCTATAACCTTTGCTTATGCCTTTTTTTTTATTTCTTTATTATGGAAGAATTCTACTGGACTTTCAAGCCTGTAATAGTACTTTATGATAGACCTTTAAGGAAACCTACCACTTGATTTCCTGCATTATGAAGCAAACATACCTTGAGAATGATGTAGCTACACTGATGCAGGATCATATCTTGTTAAATCCCTGAGCTGAGTGGTTTTGCTGAAAAAAACTATTATGACTTTCAGGACCTTGGGAAAGCTGGGTCAGGCTGGCTGCCTAGATCAACACATTAGACACTGATCTTGTAATTACAAATGTAGGTTAGTCAAGCATGACTAATCAACCTGAGCTGGATCACTCATACACAGCAGCTGGGGGATAGTGCAGCAATTGAGTATTCTGTCTGGCAGGGAGAAGAGTGATTACATCATCCTCTACTTCAGAGAAAAGCTCACATGCTAGGAGAAGCGCTGAACCAAGCGCTGAACCAGCCATAGAAGGGACAGAGCTATGTTTGGTTTATAATGTATGAAATTAAATCGTAAATTTCCTTTAACAGGGAAAATTGTATCTTTTTTACATCCCAACACCATGTATTCCATCCACTGTAAATGCTTCTCCTCCTCAGTCTTTAAAGGAAAACTAATAGTACTGTATGTTTAAGAAAAAAGAAACTACAGATACAAATAAAAATAAACATTTCAATTACATGCAGATATTAATGATGCAGGACATTTCATGTATGAGGCCATATGTTTATTTATTTGTTATTGAGAGAGTATTTCTTTAACCCTTTCACGAACCGTGACGTAATAGCATGTCACAAGTTGGCTGCGGGTACATGGAGAGGGCTCATGGGCTGAGCCCTCTCTACAGCCGGTAAGTCTTACCGGTAACACCCGTGATCAGCAGGTTTTAATTTTTGTAAATGTATGAAAACATTACAAAACCTATACAAAGAATAAACCCACCAACGCACCAACCCAAAGAATAAAGTAGACATTTCATTTGGGGCGCACAGTGAAAGCTGTGAAATCCAAGCCCACCATTTTCAATACATTTGGAATTTTTTTCCCGCTTCCCATTACACGGCATGGAATATTAAATACCATCACTATGAACTGCAATTTTTTAACACCTGGTCGTTAAAAAATCTTTACTGTTTATTTTTATATTAGTTCTAGGGAAAGGCAAGTGATTTTTTAAAATTTTACTGTATTTTTTGACCTGCTATGGTATTTTAACCCCTTGTTGTTTATCCATTTACACAATATATTACAATAACACTACAGTATTGCAGTATATTGTAAATTCACTGGATCTGGGGGGCCCACATAAGGCTTTACATAAGAAATCCATGAGGGTGTATCTAAGGTATCCATCCGGGGTGAAGGGGGCTTTGTATAAAATAACCATAAGGGCGCTGTTTGGGATGATAAACTAGGGAATATTTTAGGGAACAGGAAACTGTTTTAGTTTCAGAATTTTTAATGCCGCCACGTGAGTTCACAGCAAAGGGACTCACTGAGGTTGTGTCGCCCAGGGGTCTACTGGAAACTGCATCCGACACTGGTTGACGGCCAAGTTTACGGTTTTGTATCAGGACCCTTAAGCTATAAGTTACCCCAACAACTCTACTTACTATAGAGGCATACCATGTGATTGCTATGGGGTGGCTTGTAGGAGGGAAACAGTGCATTGAGCTCTTATTGTATCTTCCCCACGATCAATATGGTTATACATAATGGATTCAGTTATTGGGAGGTTGGGGCCACCAGGATGGTCGTTGTTATAAAGACACATAAATCCCATCCTTATTTCATTCTCAATTACAGATAATCCAGTAATGGTTTTCTGGGTTACATTTGGCAGAAGATGCTGCCTGACGTCTAATCCTTCCAGTCATGTCTTCTATATTGATAACTTTTTTTTACCTTTTCTTGTATCCTGTACGTCAAGCTGTGGAAAGGACCCCCGAGGGTCATATGTGGAATTGAATTCATTGTTTCGATAGCGGAAAGTGTTATTGAGCGTGGGGAAAATCTCCCGGGACAAATGACGCTGAAGCAACACAAGATTCATTCTAAGACACTCAATTTGCCATTAACTACGTTACTGTCACTGTTCTCTTAAGAGAAGACATGGAACAGCTGCTAAGTTTCTCCATTATGGAGGCCATGTTGTTATCATCCAGATATGTCTATGATAAAGGCCTCATGTCAACTACTGTTTAAGGGAAGTTTATTGACAGAATATTAAAAATAACCATATTACAGAGAAATGTGAAATACTGGAAACCTTAAAATAAAGGTTTGTTGTCAATTAAAGCCATAGATTATCAGATATACTAGATTATGATATATGTATACTCAAGTATAAGCCTATAAGCCTCAACACAAAAAAAATGTGCTGAAAACCCAAACTCGGCTTATGCTCGAGTAAAAAAAATATAGGTTTTACCAGGTTTTTGTGGTAAAATTAGGGGCCTCGGCTTATACTTGGGTGGGGTTATACTCGAGTATATACAGGTAATCAAATATAAAATGTATAGGGCTAAAGAAACCGCAAAACAAACGGTTAGCTTAACTTTTGTTAGACTGACATCTATTTCTCCCAACTCCAATAAGATTTATAAAATCTCAAGTGTCCAATACTTATAGATGTAACAAATGGAGATATCAAGGATAGGAGACAAACTCTTAATTTGATTGGTAAAGTGACAGCGGTTTCAGGGGAACTATGAAGAGAATGGGCTCCAGACTGGATCCCACCTGGATCTAGTTGTTGCAGCTCCCTGCTCTGCTGCTCACCATTTCACAAGATACTTCAGCATGTCCCCTGTGAGATGTGGCGCAGACGATGTGTGATGATGGGACTGAAGGTAGATGCATGATACCATCACACGTTGCCTGCGTATTATGATGTGAATGAATTATCATGCTATTCTATGGCATATATGGCACTTCAATGCACTTTATAACTCATTTATTTATACAATATGTCTCCCACCATTGTTCGTTAGGATGTCCCTTTGGGTTCTCTTTCTATCTTCAACTACAATATAATTTTAATTGTATTTTATATTGTCTAAAATAAAGATTTGATACATACATATTTTGATGATGTTCTTTTCCTGTGGGTTGGTATAGGTTGATTGCATAGTGATATACAGGCAATGACCCTTTGGTCTTAGGTTGCTGTATTTTTTGGTTTCACTACAGCCACACCAATGAGTCTCATCCTCCTGCTGCTGCTATTTTCTGGCCTGACACTGCTCCGGTGTTGAAATCGGTAGCCTCACCAATAAAAGATCTCAACACTACAGTCTATTGGACCCATCATTTCTCTATTTTAAGCCCAATTTTCCTCCAAATGAAATCTTATGTTGAGAAACATTGAATGTTCAAGAAACATACAGGAACATTCCTTATGAAGACTCTTCAGGTGTGTGGAGACTAAGGCTGAATTTACATGAACGTATACCCGCCGGGTTGTAGCCGGACAGGCATACCTTTAGAGCGATGGAGAGGAGGAGGGGTGACCCCTCCCCTCTCCATAGAAATGCACATACTCAGTGCGGCCATTGCTGTCTATGGGGGGCGTATGTACAGCTGCAAGCCTGTGGCCGTACATATGTTCCCCATACGGTCGTGTGAATACGACCTTACAGCCCTTGATACTACCCTGGGGGATTATGGGAAATATGCAAATGCATTTTCCAAAATAGAACAAGGAAAACAATGGGGCACATTTACTAAGGCTTTACGCCGCTTTGCGATGCACTTTTTTCGGACTGTGCCCTATCTTCAATGACAAAATGGCTTGCACAGGTATTTAAGTAGCGGGTGCACACAACCCTTTTTTTGGCAGAGCTGCGCTGCACGCCCCTATGAGAAACACTTTTAGGGGTGTGCCGTTGAACGATCTGACTGATTCGGACTGAGGGAGAGTCTAACTTTCAAATTGTGTCGCAAGCCATAGCGACACATGCAGGATATCAGACGCACAATCTTACCGAATCGCAGCACAGTGCATTCGAGTCAGAAAATGCACTTTCTGTGAACTTCGGTGACGGGGTGAGTAAATGTGTCCCATTGTCTCTTAACTGCCTTGTAAGGCTGCCCCTTTACCCCCATTCATGACTTTCAAGAAGCCTGACATCATGTAGGATTAAAGCGAAAACAGTCTATCTATTCCAGAAGAACCAAATTTCCAGCTGTAGACAGCACTGTTTCGATGCCTATGCATCTTAGTCATGACCATTACTCATGACTAAGGCCATCTAGGCAGAAACGCATAGATCTTTTCACGTGTAATTTGGGATATCATGTTGTGTATGCCCTATTCAGCTTTCTACTTTGTTTAAATAAAGGAAAATCAATTTTTAACTCCACTGGAACCTGTGCTGGACTAAAGTTTTTTCCTTCCTTGGTACGAAGTCCGGAGTCTCGGGATCGTCCGTGCACGACAGTTGGAGGACAAGCTGGGAGTGGTGAGCTGAATTTACCTTTCTTCTATTCCTATACTAGTTTGGCTATAATCCAACACCATGTTATAAGGTATTCAAGAGGCAATGTTTTCCTTTTCCCATCAAGGAAAATGTATTTGCATATTTCCCATAATCCCTCAGTAGAGCATAAATCACTGTAAGTCCCCTTATGCCTGCTGAGGTGGCCCAGTCACATTAAACCTGGCCATCTAGCCATAACCATTATATTGGCCAAAAAATTTATGACCTCACTTGATGTGCAATGATGCCTGGGAATGCAACCCATGCTAGCGACCAGAGAGCGGAGCAGTGTGCAGAAGATAGGAGATGCTCATATTACTCCCATGTGATCACAGACTGTCTCCCCGTTCTAACACACCGCCATGTGTGCCCAGACCAGAAATGCTCCAGCACAAGGGCAGACCTTGCATTTTAAACACATCTATAACTAGCATGGTATAAGTGGCATGATCTGATAAACAAGGGCACGTTTGTGCTAAAAATGGACATGATCTGGTGTAGCATGAAAAACAAATAGGGAAGCAGCACAGCGAGCAGAGGGATAAGGGTCCCCACCAGGGTGCAGACTTATGTGTAGCTTATCCTCAAAGAGTACTCAGGGAAGCAGCACTCCCAAGAAGTGTGAAGACTTATTCACCCAAGGGCAAGATGCAACATTTCAGCTCCTCAAAGGAGCTATTTTCAGACATGGTTTAACCCATTATCGACATATGACGTAATACTACGTCACATGCCGAGTGCGGGTGCATGGAGAGAGCTCACGGGCTGAACCCTCTCCATAGCCGGTAAGTCTTTGCTGCATATTCCACACCAGTCTAATATATTGAAATAATCTGATGCTTAGGGCATAAAAACAGTAGAGTAACAATACTTGTTACATAGGACCTATACCAGTGATGGCAAACCTTTTAGAGATTGAGTGCCCAAACTACAACCAAAATACACTTATTTACCATGATGTGCCAACATGGCATTTCAAGCAGTAACTTATTGCTACCTGTTCTTCAACATCATTCAATTGTATTGGCCACCTGAGGTCACCAATACAGTTGAAAGAAGCTGGGCAAATTCAGACCATCATTGTCCAGGAAGAATGGTGGGTCCAGCAGGTTGACCTCCAAAGACAATGCAGTTCTGTCAACACTTTATCACTTTTCTCTCAGTTTCAAACAACCAATGAAGTGTTGCTTTAAAATAGCACTGTTATTAAGTTGCTTGGGAGTGCAGGAAGATTTGGTGGACTTGGTCCTGTTTGGTGAAATTTGGGCAGGTGGCCTGAGTGCCCACAGAAAGGGCTCTGAGTGCCACCTCTGGAACCCGTGCCATAGGCTTGCCACCACTGACCTACCATAACTAAACATATTGCATGGAGACATTACCAAAACCAAGATTACTGCATAGGTAGAGCATCCAAACAAAAATAACAAAGTAGATACATTACCAGAAACAAAATTAACGTATACAGGACCAGATTAAAGCTTACTATATAGATACAGGGCTAGAATCAATCTTACAACATAGATATGTGAACAGAAACAAGCCAAGTACATAGAAAGAACAAAGGAACCAAACATACAACATAGAGGACCAGAAGCACTGTAGCTAATATATTCACATTGCCCCACAGTAGCCAATATAGTCACAGTGCCCCCCCACAGTGGACAATTTTTAGTGCCCCCAGAGTAGCCAATAGTCACATTGCCCCCCACATTAGCCACAGTGCCCTCCAGTAGCCACAGTGCCCCACCAGTATCCACAGTACCCCTAGTATTAACAGTGTCTACCCAGCAGCCACAGTGCCAGCCAGTAGTCACACTGGCACCTTTGGGCCTTGGCACTTGCCTGAGTATTCCGGGTCCTGGCTCCGGCCCTGGTTTAATTAACTCATTCACATACATAGCTATTGTTTCCCCTTGCATGAATCTATTTCCCCTGAGAAAAAAACTCAGGGCATCTCCTATTCTTGACTGTGTTTGTGGCTCTGTACTCAGCTGTTCTGGTTAAGGTCCGAGCAGCTGCACAGAACAAATTTGTCACAAAACCTCTCACCTGTTTGCAATTCACCAAAGGATTTTAATTGCATCTGCAAACTTGAGTTTGTGGTGACTAACTCCTCCGATCATGAAGAGGTTTATGATATCAGACCCCTGAATTTTACCTGAAACAGCACCATTCTTGTTCATGGGTCATGTCTAGTTATTATTATTGTTACTCAAACCCATTTACTTGAAACTTTACAAGATACAATACCACACACAGCCTATACCCAAGCGGTTTCTAGAAACAATTGGACATTTATTCAAATCATATACAACTATTTGGTTTGCAAGGTTGGTTCTTCTGAGTTTTTCAAGTGTTTTCAAGTATCTGTACAGAAATAGAGTGGTTTCCATTATTAAATCTTTGATTATAAGCTAATTAGTTCATGAATGAAAATGATTGTCTTGCAATTAATTTCCAGATGATCCTTTAGTAAAACTAATTTACTGAACCCAGAAAAAATTTGGTACAAAATTTACAGAAATTCGTAAATGTGAAAATTATTCACAACCAACTCCAACACAAAAGTAAGTTCTACAGCAGGATGTCTGGAGTCCTTTCTTGAGAACTCTGTCCCGGGGTGAAGATTCATCTGCCCACACAGGGTTCTGGGTAGCACCTCGGCATGTGCACCATAGGTTCCTTACCACTGACCTATCACAATGTAGCTGCGAGTGGTTCCAATATGTTCCAATAATTGATACAGACGTTTACTAAAAAAACAGAATAATTTTTATGGCAATAGTGTTACTTGTATGATGATGATATGATGAAGTCCAGCAAAACGAGAAAAAATTACAGAATACTTCATAAAAGGAAATCTACCATATGTATGCAGTGCTTCTAAACCAAGTACACTAACATGCTGACATGTGCCTCCTGAAACATGATCTGCTCTTCTTTTTTCTTCTAATAGCTTAGTTGTTGAGAAAACTGGCTTTTAAAATTATGTAAACAAGCCTCGGGGGCTCCTGGCTACGTTTTTTAGCTCTGGCATCTGATAATTATTTGCACCTCCATTTGCCTGCCTCCTCCATCCCTGAATGAAAGTGTGAATATTTAGAAGAAGGGGCTTCTGTGGCACATCAAGGAGCCCCAGAGTCTAATTTGCATAATTTTCAAATATGTTTTTCTCTAAAACTAACCTATTAGAAACAAAAAGTAGAATGGCTCCTTTATCAGGAGACACACACAAGCATGTAAGTGTGCTTGGTTTAGAAGCAATGCATCCATGTGGTAGATTTCCTTTAAGATATCTGAAGTTGTCTGCCACCGGAGAGTAAAACAACACAACACAAATCAGAGGGCGGACCATCGGAAGATCTAACGGATTGGGACTAAGAACGGGATTTAACATTTAAATTTATGTCGCATCCAATGCACTTACATGCACGGGGAGGAAGAAGGTGAACTCTGGCGGACCTGACCAGGGAAGCGACACATGCACACGATCTTCATCTCCATCGCGGCGGAGTGCATCCTCGATAGACAGTTCGGATCGGGGATCGCGCAGGGACCGGGTAAGTAAATGTGCCCCATCGTCTTCATCAAGACTAAGTTGCCCAGCCGAAACTAGACGATTGCTTACACTGTGATCTTGCCCAATGTATTTTATGCTGTACACATCAATAAAGAAGTGATTATCCTATTAGAAACTGGACCCTGTGGAAAAACCTTTGATCGTCGAGTCCAACCTTGGCTGAAATGACGCCCATATATATTATTGACCGAACATAGGGGCAACTGAATGATCCACGTTAAGATAATTGTGTAGTTTTGCCCTTTACAAACTTTTTATAATGTTCTTGCGTTGATATAAATCTCCATCTTTCTTATTGTTTGGTACCTTCTAATTACAGCTAAGGATGGATGACTGATCTTCTCTTCTCCTTCCAACTCCTCCACTAAAATATTTATTAGTTAATTATCTATTGTTGTTTTGCTAATTGCTAAATGATGAGGTGTAAGGCTCCGATGCCTGTAGGTCATTATGAAGAGGAAATGCTCAGACATGCTATTGCTGACAACATTTCAGAAAAAAATATTGGGAAAATTCATGATATGATGCACGACCACAATGACAGATCAATAAGAGTGGCCTTATACCTTGTATCACTTGTGTCAATAGAAGAAGCAGCTACTGATTTGCTAAATAGAAGTCATTGCTTCTGTTGTATAGGATGAGCGCTATACTTCAAACCTCCCCAACTGGGTGCAAGGCTTCCTACCTGGCTCACAGTATTCGCAAATTTGCACCAAATCGCATCAAAAAGCTTTCAACTTGACAGCTTTTAACACTTTCAAGACTAAAAACAACAAAAGGCCCGTGGTCCTAATGAAAGTAATGTCTGGCATTAACTAGGCTACACATTCTGTGACAAATTTTTTCTCCAGTATCATACACTTCAATATAAATGAATATAAATCGGGCATAACACTTTTGATAATTTTGCCCAAAGTGTTTAATGGCTAGAATTATTTTAGATTACGTTTTACAATATTTTTTAAAATAATTTTTCAGATCTTAACTTGAGCTTTTTAATTTTAATGTTTACAGTTGTTTTCAATGTAGGGTTTTTGTATTTTTTTTATCAGTTTTTTTATATTATAGCTTTACCCAAAAACTGGATAACTCAGAGTAAAATAGTCATGGGGCAAATTAAAGGTCAAACACTATTAGGGAAATTACATCGGCAGCTCCAGTGACAATGGAAAACATAACTCTTAGGGCTCTTTCAGATTGGCGTTAATGTTCACAACCAGTTGTGCATCCGTTCCGTTTTGTCTTCACTGTGTCTTTGTAGGTCATCTCAGTTATCCAATGTATATTATGTTAAGTACATTATCTGAAAAAAGGGGAGTTTGCTACATAATTTACCTATATTATTATAGGCAGTAGTGGATAATAATATAGGTGGTTTTGGTGGTAGCCCAGGCCCAAACCTCCAAGGGGCCCATAGCCACCTAAACCATCCACCAAGTTTTATATTTAGAAACACCTTCAGCCATGAAATCCTCGTACATCTGTTCCTGCTCTCAATACTTATGCTCTTACAACACTTGAAGGTCCTCCAAAGGTCCCAAAATTGCAGATTGAAAGCAGGCAGAAGGGGCGCATCCTCTATTCTCCAAAAAGTTTAATTCTAGTACCAAATGTAGAACCTGAATTCTAGCAATAATATTATACAGTTAATCCGCCCCTGATTATAGGGTGGTAGAAATTCTGTATGCTGAATAATATCTGTATGACGTACTGTGAGGTTTCTGCATAAACATGGCCCACAAAGCTAGGGGTCATATTAGTGGATTCACATGTGGGCCGATCTGAGGCGGTTGGCAGAGAAGCAACAGTGAGCTACGTAGGAGAGATATACAAAGTTTCCTGGTGGGCCTTAAAATATCTAAGCCCCTTTCTGTCTCTATAGAAGAGTGCCTCACCAAAAAGAAATAATCACCCAAAGCATAACCAACATATCGGTCTTGTTGGTGGGTAGTCCGCCACAACATTTATTAAACTGCTTAAAAATTACATGGAAACAACTGCAACAATCCATATGCCAAGTCAATCAATTAATCAATGGCATTTGGAAAAAGTTAGGGCGAATTTTATAATTCACCCACTGCTCCTGCATTTTGGACTAGTTTTTGGTAAATAATGGCGTAGTGGTTTCAGCTCTGTCTGGTCCTTCACCTAAGATATTTAAAACTCATTTAACTGTAGTCTCATTTAAAACCTTCTAGGGACCAGTTTTACCTATGGGGATTATAAAATCCCTCTGCTACTACAGTTGATTTATAGATTAAACCTATCCACTTAACTATTAAACAAATGTATTTTTGGAAAGGAATAAATACAGTCTTAAAAAAGACACAATTTTTCTTTAAAGAGGGTGGACTTTCTTTTTCTCATAGATATTTATAATATGTAATAAATACTTAAAATGCCCCCTAAGCTTCTACACCATCAGTTGGTTTAGTGCATCTAGAATTTGGCTATTGTGGTTATAGAGTTGTGTCTGAGGTTCTGTAGACACGACCATTAATGGGTTTCGGCTGCCCTCTGCTGTGAGGTTATTCAACCAAAAATGGAGCCCTTTTACAAAAACCTGGAAACACACAAAACTCAAGCATTAATGTGACAGCAAACACAAGTGTGCACACAGAGAAGAGAGCCTGTTAGCCATGGAGGTGGACATATAGAGGGAAATTTTGCACTGAAAATCAATAAACAACATTTTTCATTTTTTGTTTTTTAAATTAAAAGTAAAGATAACTAAATATCTAACATGTTAAAGGCAGAATGGCCGCAGATTTTTTATGTGCAGCTAATCTGCATACCTAGTAGCATTGCTGTGTATGCAATGAAAATCTCATACACACAGATGGGAGACATGCCTTTCCACTGCAGATTTACGATGCAGGCCAAAACTGCATGGCACAGCAAAAACCATATTGGGGCTCATTTACTAAGTGCCGCGTGCGCACTTTTGTCGGACTGTGCACTGTTTTCGGGGTTATAGCGACTTGCACAGGTATTTAAGAAGTGTGTGCGCTGGGATTGTGTTGTGTGGGATCCTTTTTGTGGTGCAGCTGCGCTGGCTTCCATAGGACACAAATTAGGGGACGTGCCGGCTGACAGTGTGACTGATTCAGACTGAGAGCGGGATTTAACTTTCAAATTTTGACGCAAGCCCAAGCACTTAGATGCACCACGAAAAAGATGGTGAACTCTGTCGGACCTGAGCGGGGAAGGGACACATTCATGAGTTCGGGCACACAATCTACAGGTATATACATATCTATGGGCCACAGGTATCAATTGTTTTCCTATGAGACTACTTAAAGTTGGCTGAGGTTGGGATACTTAACGACCTCGCCCTTTTTTGTTTTTTTCATTTCCATTTTTCACTCCCCACCTTCAAAAATCTATAACTTTTTTAATTTTACATGTAAAGAGCTCTATGATGGCTTATTTTCTGCTTAACAAATTGCAATTCATAGTCATGGCATTTAATTTTCCATGTTGTGTACTGGAGAGCAGGAAAAAATTTCCAAATGCAGTGAAAATGGTGAAAAAACGCATTTGCACCGTTTTCTTTTACGGCTTTCACTGTGCGCCCCAATTGACATGTCTACTTTATTCTTTGGGTTGATGCGATCACAGGGAAACAAATTTGTATAGGTCTTATAATGTTTTCATACATTTAAGAAAATTAAAACCTCCTGTACAAAAAAAAGATTTTGATTTTGCCATTTTCTGGAGCTAATAACTATTTTGTGTACAGAGCTGTGTGCGGTGTCTTTTTTTGCAACTTTTGATGACGTTTTCAATGATAACATTTTTAGGACTGTGCGACCTTTTGATCACTTTTTAATTCAGTTTTTATATTTTTCAAAATGGCAAAAAATGTGGGCGCTATTTTCCGTTACTGAGTTAAACGCAGTGAAATAATGTTATTATATTTTAATAGATCGGGAATTTTCAGATGTGGCAATACCTAATTTGCTTATGATTTTTACTGTTTATCTATATTTATATCAGTTCTAGGGAAAGGGGTGTGATTTGAAATTTTATGTTTTTGTATTATAATTTTTTTTTTAATTTTTTTAATTTTTTAAAATCCCTAGGGTACTTTAGGTTGTCTGATCGATCCTACCATATACTGCCATACTACAGCATGGCAGTATATGGGGATTTTCCACCTCATTCATTAAAATGTGCACATTGTAATGAATGGGTTAAACTGAGACATCCTTGGGTCTTCGTAAGACCTGAGGCTGTAATGGCGACTGATCACCAAGCGCCGCCCAGGTGCTGCCATCTTTTTGCAAACCTCCAGCAGCTTCGCCGGCGATGATTGCGGGTGTTACTGGTAAGTCTTTGCTGCAATATGCCCTCTCCATGTACCCTCACCCTACACGCACCATACTATTAAGTTGTGTGCTGGTAAGGGGTTAAGCAGTGCTTTCTAAACTTGTCGCTGTAATACATGTCTTTTTTTCCCTTTGTCTCTGATTTGCAGGGTTTTTTTTATATTTTACGACTTTTTAGGTACATGTGTGGAACTAAGCATGGGGTCAGTTGTACTTCGTTTTGCACATGAAAAGTCTCTAATTTGCACCTAAAATAATGCACAAAATAAAAAGAGATAATCTTTCGTGAAAGATACATTTAGGAACACTGCGACAGACACTCCCACTCACTAACTTCTTAAAATCTTGTCATAGTCGACAAAATACACCTAAAAAGTCCCCCAAAAAAGGAGGAACAAACAGATCAAAATAAAGATACATGCCCCTATATATAATATATACACATGCATGGCCTTCATGATTTAAGGGGTTGTCCAGGGTTGTATTTTTTTTCTTTACTAGTGGAGTGAGGAGGTTGTAAAAACAAGAAAGCATTTGTACTTACCCCGTCTGGTTCATCGCTGTGCCCCCATCACTCCTGGTCTGTATGTATACAGCAGCGATGTTAGGACCACAGCACTCTCCCTGTGCAGCCTCTGCCTGCAGCCAGTGTAAGTGTTACACTGCCCACTGCCAGGAACCTGCAGCCCCCCATCACCTACCAGCGCGGTGGCTTAGTGGTTAACATTACAGCCTTGCAGCACTGGGAACCTGGGTTCAAGTGCCAAGGTCAACAACTGCAAAGAATTTGTATGTTCTCTCCGTGTTTGAGTGTCCTCCGGTATCCTCCACACTCCAATCACATACTGGTAGGTTGAATACATTGTGAGCCCTATTGGGTACAGGGACAGATTTGGCAAGCTCTGTGTAATCTGTGTGCTATATAAAAAATAAAGGAAAAAGGAATCACCCCTGGTCTGTATGTATACAGAGATACAGCAGTGACGTCACCACCATAGCGCCCCCTGTGCAGCCTCTGCCTGCAGCCTGTGTAACTGTTACACTGACCACAGCCATAACCTGCAGCACTGTGCCCCCATCAATCACATATGTGTTATGTAAGTAACAACATGTGTTCTGTCTTTTAACATTAATGGGATTGTCTGATATGGCCTAAATTGCAGATCGGTGGGATCTCAGTGATTGTGGGATCTCAGTAAGCACTGAGAGTGCCTAGGGCAGCATCATCACTAAATACGGCCCTGCTTGTAAGCTGTATATTATTTATAGAAATAAAAAACGTGTCTCTTGTATAATATTGTGGCCACTATCAGATGCTATTGCATCACATTCAATCCAACAATTTGTTTATCGAGAGCATCTGACTGCGGGCCACTTCTAGTCTTCGTAATAATTGAATGTGTCTGTCATGATACTGAAACAATATTACCAATAGATCCTAATGGTATAATAGTCTTATCTTATCTCACCACCAATAAAGAACTTGAGCTTTCTGCCAGAATCAATAATAACCAAATGAGAAGCCAGTATTGATCTTCATATATTGATCCCGTATGGCAATAATTACATGATAGGAGCTGTAATTATGCCAACATGTGAGGGAACGCCATGACTGAGATGAGGACTACTAAGTACCTCTTCATATTGTAACTTGGAAAATATTGGGCATGTACTTGCAGATTTTATTTCTCAGAAGTGATTTAGTTCTATAACTTTATCATTATTTTACTGTACTCAAGACTAGTCATTTAACCATCGTGTTTCTAGGCAGGAGGACAGCATCAAAATTGGACATGCAGAGTTGAGGTGTAAAACACGGATGACTGGGGGTATAATTTGTGCTACCTCAGATTTAGGCTAACTGGTGTTGATGTGTGTGAGAAGATACTCACCATACTTCACTTTCTCAATCAAGTTCACTGAGGGACATATAGGATACACTGGTGCTCATACAAAATACCCGTTTTTCCAGCGCCACCAAAAAACATTAAAAAGCTTAGGTGTCCTAATGTATCAGGCAGAGTGGCCGCTCAGCAAATATTTCTACACCAAGCCCTACCTGGTGAAAGTTCACTAACTGCATTGAGTGCGCCCACTACACCGGCTCCAGCAACCCTCTTCATGCCCCCCATGCCCCCTTGGCAAGGGAGATGGCATAAAAGAGATAATAATCACAATGCTTGTTGGTTCACAATGTCTCCCTGTAACTTCTACTGGAGTGAGACATTGATATTGAATAGTCCTGTATAACACACAGTTTAGATTTAGTTTTCTAACACATCCACTACAGAAGTCAAACATATACAAATTTAGAATACTGGAAGTAACATAAAAGTATTCAGTATACGCTGGGGGTAATGTTCATGGTTACAGTGGGTGCAACCACGATCGTCCTGTAGGGAAAAATTAAAGGTGTCTGAATACTTACCGTATTATAACTTATTTAGAGGACAATGTTTGCATTATATTAATATGAATTAAATAAAATGTAATATAAAATAAAATGGTGGTGAATACTGCAGCGCTAAGTCACGTCCAGGAGTCAAGAAGTCAAGATGAAGTTCGTGTTGTGTTGTGTACTCGTGTTGTGAATTCCCGTTGTGACCCTGGTTCCCTTATTGACTTCAATCCCGTGCTTCCTGTCCTGACTTTCCGCTATGACTCCAACTCTCATCCTGTGCTGCCTGCCATGACCTCCTACCTGCTTTGCGGCAGGATCTGGTGAAAACTGGGTACCACTTAGACTCTGCTCCCAGTTGTCTGCTTACGTCATTGTCCGCGGTGGTCCAGTGGGTCCACTACCCCTGGTGCCTGACACTAGTGAACTGATATCAGTGGAAGACAGAGGAGCTGTACAGGAGCACAAAGGTGGGGGCTGAGAGCAGTCTGCAGCACAGACAAGTCATGTGTTGTTTTTTGAAATGCATCCAAACCAAAGTCCCCTAGGACTACACAGAGAATTCTGTGAGGGTGCCAGGTAAATTACAGCACACAATTATATTGTACTGCAAATGCTTAGAGAAAATAGGACGGCAGATGTGCAATGCAGCTGTAATGTACTGCTACAGCCTGCCTTTACAACCTGGTGACAGGTTCCCTTTAAAATGAAGGCACAATGATTGCAAACAGCTCCATAAAAAACATACTACAGCTAAGTTACAGTTTGCATGTCTACTATTTTCCTGTAAGTGGTAAGTGTAAATGGGCCCCTTGGTTGATAGGACCCTTACAAGCTACTTGTAGTTAGCCATAGGTGCAGTATAACAGAGAAACAACTTTCAAAATAAAAGGTCCAGAATAGAAGACATTATTCAAAGGATACAAGCCCCAGACCCGGAGGCCAGAAATTTGAATAGGCACTTGTGATTTACCATACAGTGCTAATCCTATATATGTTATCCTATAACAGTGGTGGCGAACCTATGGCACGGGTGCCAGAGGTGGCACTCAGAGCCCTTTCTGCTGGCACTCAGGCCATCGCCCCAGGTCAGAGTTCACCAAACACTGAATCTTCCTTTAGTCCCAGGCAACTTAAGAAATGCTGCTCTCAGCGCTATTTTAAAGCAAAACTTCTTCGGCTGTTTGGAACTGCGGGAAAAGTTAGACGGTTTTGACAGAACTGCAATATTTTTGGAGGTCCTCCTGCTGGACCCACCATTCATCCTGTACAGAGAGACCCTAGAGAGACGCTACAATGATAGTCTGAATTTGCCTTCCTTCTTTCAACTGTCTTGGTGGCTTCAAGGGGCCAGTACAATTGAAAGATGTGGAGGAACAGGTAGTACAAAGTTACTACTTAAAATGCCATGTTGGCACTCTTCAGTAAATAAGTGAATTTTGGTTGCAGTTTGGGCACTCGGTCTATAAAAGGTTCGCCATCACTGTCCTATAACATATATCTGGAAGGCCTAGTGCTCTTCATGACTGCCATCCTACTGCTAGATTTATTGTGGCAGGCTTGTTGTTTAGCAGGAATGATGGCTGACTACATGCTTGCCTATCTGCCTTGTAACTGACTGATATATCAACAAAAACAACAATAAATCTTAGCAAACTCCACCAGTTATCTGGTACCATCTTTGAGTTAGAAACAGTCTCCCTTTATAGGTAATTTAATAGGAAATAGTGGCCAAATTCTCCAAATACAGATACCGGTATATCTTCTGTTGAAGTCCATTTCTCTATTTAGGCCAATGTCAGGACATGTTTCTTTTAGAAAAATCATTGAGAGGTTCTTATACTCGTTTCTATACATACGGTAGATTAAAATGATTTATAAATGCAAATAATTTTGGTGATATTTTGATATTTCAGTTTTATTAGATGTTTTTGCAGCTCAGTGCCAGGTAACATCTTTCACTTTTTGATATCACTCTCTCTTCTTTTTGGTTCAGTGGTCCTAACATATTAGATATTTAATGTGTTAAGTAGCGTCTGATGGGAATCTGCTCCTGTGTACACAGCGATCAGCAGAGAATTCACTAATTCACCTTGGCCCTCCGCCTTATCTTGTTTAAACAAGCTCTGGAGCCTGATCGATGCTTCGGAAAGTTCCGGAACAAGCCTAACACAGATTAAATTGATTGCCTCGGATGTGCATTCACATTAACATCTCGCAAAGAGATTTCTTATCTTATCTGAATCATAAAAAAAATGTATGTAAGTGCTAATTCACAGCAGCGTGGGATGAGTGTGGCAGTAACATTTGCTGGAGCAAACATAGATCCAGCCCCAGCAAGGACTTGATGGAACAGGCAGAGTAGATCTAGATGGACAACACATAAAAAAGGCCCCGTTGTGCCACAGAAAGACCTGTCACTCTATCGATAACACTCAGCAAGGGCCACATTGTAATACCGAATGGTCACTTACTCTATTGACAAGACTTAGAAGGACTTAGACAACCATCATATAGGGTCACATAAAGCCACAGAAAGTCTACAATTTTTTAGTTCCTAGATTTAAAGAGATTGTTGGGCTTGGAAGCCCTGATAGGGTCCCTCTTCAAGGTCCTATTCCATAAACAAGAGTGGAGAGCAAAAACAAATGTGGTGATTGTCATTTATAAAAAATGGAATATATAACCTGGGAAGGAGGCAACAGGGGCTCACGGCTCCAGTGGGTATCCTCCTGAAAAGGGAAGAGGAAAGAGATAAAAGTAAAGGGAGCTCCCCTAGTGAAGTACAGCTTTCAAACAAAGCAAACCATATGAAAACAGTGCAGGTGGACTCTCACCTTGATGCACTCAGATCAGTGCATATAATCTAATTCCTGACCACCTGTCCTAAAACTTCAATCCCTCTGTACTCCAGTGATGCAGGTGGGTTATTTAAGGAGAAAAAAGCTGATTCAATCCATAACATAAACGTATACGCCTTTCAGAAATTCACATTACCTGGTATATATTTAAAACATTTCCTGAATTTCTGAAAGGCACCAACAACAGTATATGTTTAGGTAATGGATCGAATCAGCTTTGCTCTCCTTGCATAAAAATGTCATGGCAGAATAAACCCAAAAAGACCTTTAATTTAAAAAATGAACCCAACACCCCATGGAGACATGTTACTCCTCTGGCTTGTAGGGTCCCTATTATAAATTTTTGAATTGTATTTTTAAGACTAATTGCAAATGTCCTCAAATGTCATGGACATAGCAAACGGTTTTGGGTATCCATGTAGGTGCAGTAACTTTGTTCTTGTGGGAAACCAGCATGGTTACTTTTTCTGATAAGAGGGTTCTATTGTTGCTGTTCATGTTATTAGGGTTTTCTGAGACTAACTAAAATAAACGAGGTGGCCAGGGTTGGGCTGTACAACAAAATTACCTCTTCCTGCACTCTCGGTGTCCGCACCTACTTCCAGCCGGGTGGGCACACATGGTGACCCACCTGTCACCATGTCCCAGCACCTGATACAGCGGTGGGAGTGCCCAGCCGGCTGGAAGTATTGGGAGCGGGGTCACGGCTGTGACAGGCCCCAGTGAGGGACACCGGGAGCGCTGGACAAAATAAGTACTGGTTAATTTTTTCATACAGCCCACCCCCGGCTCCCTCATTTATTTTAGTTATCCTCAAACAACCCCTTTAAAGTAGTTATTTTGCTCAATCTAGCATTTTTACGGAGTCCTTAAAATCGTTACTTCTCCTTTGATACTATTAACAAAAGGATCAAGAATACACTAAAAGCAGAACATGACAGTTGTCAAGTGTTGGTGACAAGACCAAGTTATGCTTAAGCAGCTTAAAGGTAAAGTGGGCACAGAATAGGATTTATTTTTTAATCAAGTGTTTATGTTACAAATATTTTTGAAACTTTTTCCAGGTCACTATCTAGTATTATAATATTAAGCATTATAATTTGCAGTTGTGACAAACATGGTGTTATTATTACTACAAGATAAGATACTATGAATATGAACCAGACTTGCTGTTGAGTGCACTATATAGAACTGTATAAAGAGGAGGGGACGACTATAGAGTGAGAGGACCTTGTTGGCAGATGGTGTTGACTGGTTTACTCCAGAAGGTACAACGTTTTCTCCCTTGGCACAATGACATTTTCTGCACCATTTAGCAGAAAGAAGATAGATCCCCCACACTCACCGCTCTAATAAAGTATTAATGTACCCATCGGAGCTTTTAACAAGAGTAGTTACCTGATCACCTGGTACATATGCTCTTACAATTCCATGCTAAAATATACACGTGTTTATGTGTCCATCCACTGTATGTTTATATGTATATGTGTACAGATAAACACGTGAAATGTGCATATGTTTCCCTTTCATTTTGCAGTTCTTTCTATTTGTTGTGCCTCCAGGTGGTGCCACATTGGCATGTGCCTTGATGAGTGTCTATTGTCAGTGCCCAATAGTGAAACACTGGGGGTCATTTACTAAAGGCCCGATTCTCATTTTCCCAACGTGTTACCCGAATTTTTCCGATTTGCGCCGATTTTCCCTGTATTGTCTTAGTTTTTTGGCGCACGCAATCGGATTGTGGCGCATCGGCGCCGGCATGCACGCAACCGAAATTGGGGGGCATGGCCGAACAATAACCCGACGGATTCGGAGAAACCACTGCATTTTTTTAAAAAAGTGTCGCGGGACACGCGCTTACCTTCACCCAGGATGGCTCGGTGAACTCCAGTGCGTTCCGATGCTCTTCAGCGCAGCAGCGACACCTGGTGGACATCGGAGGAACTGCCTTAGTGAATCGCCGGAAGACCCGAATCCACCGCAGAGAAGGCGCCGCTGGATCGCGAATGGGCCGGGTAAGAAAATCTGCTCCACTGTGAGCATTGCACAAATGCACTAAAAGGAGAGGTGCAATGCTTCCCAATGTCAATCAAATGTAAAAAGTCAATAAAAAGAATAGAGAAGACCATACAGCTGGTGGTAAAAGATTTAAGATTTAATTGTATGAACTGGCATCCTATTACAGTACCATGCTGGGAGCTCTTTAGGATGACAATTCTTTTGCACATTCTTCTAAAGGAAGATGTCAGGTTAGATGTGTACCCCAATATTGTTCAATGAAAAACTACTATTTCGTGTGAATCCATCACAGCTCATCCAATTGCCGCATTCAGTTGAATCCCATTGATATGAGGTTGAAGCTCGAGACAAGGCTGCCTGGACCACAGCCATAAAACTCAATATATTTATTAAAGAAAGTAAGTTCCGGCTCCACAGTTAAAAATGCACTAGACATCAGATGTGTTTCAGGCAAAAGAAATATTACATGCCCTTAGTCATAGCTAATAAGTCTCTTGCCCAAAACACTTTAGCTGTTTTTGAGGAACAATTCAAACTCTATTGTACCCCAATATGTTTACCCGTACAGTGTATATACTGTTAATGATATATTTCTCTACAGCGCCCATCTTGGAGCAAGAGAACCAAAAAGCGGGCATTTTAAGTATTAGCCGGGGGTCATGCCGGGGGTCAAGCACTGTCCAGCTAAGTTCATGATCCAAACTTCATTTTTATGTAACCTGTTTGCTCGCCTGCCAGCTAATTTCCTTGACATTTAATGAGAAGCGAGTCTGTCCTTCACTATTGTTATATATTTTGGTTCCAGCATATGCTTATCTCCTGTTTTGACTCTCCCAGTCTTCTTCTCAGGAAAAATTAGTATAAACAAGGCCTTTGAGAAGAAAAAGTTAACCTTTTCGGAGAATGTGCTGGTAAATTCATTATGACCAATAGCATTGCAGTATTCTATCTCCTTGTCACGCCCCCCAATGCTGCTTTATATTTTTTTTATATACACAACTGTGTTTTTAAAATAAACTGTGATTTGAGTGCAGCTGAAGACCATGTCTGTGTCTTGGGTTTGTTCTCTCATCCTGGTACCGGGAGCCATGAAAGAGTTAATTTGAAAGTCACCTTTACATCTGATAAGGGCGGTTTAAGCCCTAGATAAAAATCTCTAACAATACTTTATCATTTGGGTAACCACTTACTCATTTAAAGAGATGAAAGAGCACAAAGAGAAGAAGAAAGAGCGGCCACAAGAACCTGTTGCACAGCGAGTATAAGAATGGTACAGATGGGTCAACCTATGATAAAGATTTGCCTCCCGGGCACCTAAAATGGTGCAGCAAGATACAGCAGGCAAAAGGACCTTCTGGAATATCAACAGCCTGCAGCTGTACAGCTAAGAGACCAACATCAAATGCCAGAAGACTTTGGGTTACAAAATTTTGGCCTAAATCTATGGAATATCATGATTCTTGTATAATATTCATGATCTAGGATACAATGGTTATGATGAACAGTTTATAGTTTAATGGAAACATCCAGCATAGTAGGTCTTTGTGATAACCTTTAGATTAGTGGTAAGACATCTAAAAGAAATACATAGACCGCCTAAGAGGATGATTTCCATGGCAACTGCAATTTCCCTATTTGGCAAAAGAAGACCATATGCAGATTAAGGAAAAGTTATCCATCATTTATCAATGTGCATTTCAACAGCCAATATACAATAGCAAGTAAGCCGATAAACAAAAAGACAGATGCGTAGGGCAGCCAGACGTATGACTGCCTTAAGGGTTAGATTCCACCAACCTATTCCATCTCTGTCACAAGTTTATTGCTCCATTCCTAATCTTCGTCCGATACCACTTTCCTTCAATGCCTCAAAGCCTGGGATACAGTTTGACAAGTTGCAGCACCTACAGTCATAGAAAAAAAGATGAAATGCAGGAATCCCTTCTACGATGAAGCCATATATGAAGATTTCAGTTCTTATATATCTCCTATCCAATTATTACACTGAATACTCCTTAACCATTCACCAACTCAAGTGGAAAGTCAACATTGGAGATGTTCCTACATGACTAGTGAGGGTTATGAAACAGTATAGCAGTGGGTCTTGATGCAAAACACACTGAATAAAGGTATCACTCACTGTTAAAGGGGTTATACCACAAGAACAGCTTCTTTCCGTGTGTCATATGAGTACATGTAGCTATAGTTAAGATAGAGCCCCTCAATTAGCCATGTGCATCATCTGACCTGAAGGGCTCAGTATGACCAACTATTACAAAAACCCCTTAATGACTTACTATATAAGAGTACGTCTCAATACTGTTAAGGGAGTATGCATAGGGCTCACGGGAGAAGCCCTCTCCATACAAGCCAGGTGTTTTCTGCATATTGCAGCAAACACCCACAGGTAACAAACATGAATGGTGCCAGCGTGTGGGAGCCATGAAATAAAAGGGAGTAACCTGTTCCCATGACAGCCTGGTTAAAAAAAATATTTAAAAAAAGTTCAAATCACTCCCTCCCCCCCCTCTAGAACTGATATAAAAATAAAAATAAAACAATGAAAACTTCAGAGCTGGTCCAACAAAAATGACACCTTACACAGCTCTGTTCGCCTGAGTATGAAAAAGTGATGAAAAAATGATGGCAAAATGAAAAAAAAAAATTCAAAAGGTTTTACATTTTTTTAAACACAATAAAACCTTTATAAATTTGGTATGGACTTGGTCATTCTGCTACAAAGAAGAAAGGAGAGGTTTCATAGTGTGCATAGTGAAAACCGTAAAGAAAAGGCGCAAATGAGATTTTTTTTACCAATTTCATTGGATTGGGAATTTCTCAAGTGTATGCTGCTTCACAATATGACAGCCCGAGCCATCTGTCACTTGCTTATTTTCCATCTGATAAAATAAATGATGTCACTGGTGTCATGTGAACTGACCATCGTGGGACATTTCAGGACATTAGGAATACAACTATTCAAACAGGTTGTGCAATGTTACTGCCATAGAAAAACACAAGCACGCCAAATGAGAGGCCTCTGCTTTAGGTTTTTATCCATTTAGACAGCTAATTTCTGTTATGTCCAAATTGTTTTCTAGATTTTATTTAACACCTTCCTGCCACAGATCTTTTTTGTCTTTTCGATGGAATTGACCAAAACAAAAGCAGTTACACCATTTTCTTACAGGCATTGTTTTTACATCTTTCATTTTGCAGAAAAAAAATTTAGTTTTATTAGGTTTTTATAGCTTTAAAGGAAATCTACTGTCAGGAAACTATTAACATGATGGTAGATTCCCCAAATATCCGTCATCCCTATAAATAATGCGGATGAAGACTGCCATGGGCCCTGTGCTGTATAATTATTATAGCCACTACAAATCACTTCCTACATATGGTACTAGAATCAAGTCCCTTCTGCCTACTTTCAATCTGCGGTACATGTGTATTGAGAGCAGGAATAGATGTACAAGGATTTCATGGGTGAAGGTCCTTCTGAATATAATATTTGGTGGGTGGATTGGGTGGCCATGGGTCCCCTAGAAGGCTTAAGCCAAACCACCTATGTTTTATAATACACTACTGTCCCTATAAAGTTTTTACTACTTTGCAAAATATAGCATGTTTTAAACTGTATTTCATTCATGAGCTAATTAGCTGCAGAGGCTACTCGGAGTATGGAGTAGCCTCTGTAAGCTCTGGGGGATAACGCTACTCCAAGCCCCAATTGTCCATTTCCAGAGCAGCAATACCACCTGTAAACGTGGTGGCACCACCTGTACAGGCACAGTGGCTTATAACACTTACACACGTCTGCCGTCTTCACTGTGCACCAAGAGCCACTACGCCAGTGTGGCCCATGCCACTGTGTTCACAGGCAGGACGGACAAGCGGGGGAGAGGGTAGCTGTCCAGAAGATACTCAGGGCATGTAGTAGCCTTGGCCCAAGAGCTCACAGAGGCTCATTTGAACATTTTTCAAATATCCTAGAAGGGAATCACTGGAAGGGAATTTAAAGTGGTGCATTATAAAAAAGAGGGTGGCGTGCACGGCAATAGGTGAGGGGTAAACTAGGCAACTGCCCAAGGCCCCCTTCCCCAGTTCTATAAATAGTACTCGATGCGGTTGTGTGTATGAATCAGACAATACAAATGGTTTCAAATGACCTGCATAACCTCCAGGTTTACCCCCAAATGTTCTTACTAGAACACTGACTGATTTACTAAAGTCTAAGACTGTGTGGTAGTACAATATTTTAGGATTTAAGGCCCCACTTTAAATTTTGCCCCGTGTCACAAGTTGCCCTCTGATGTGCTTGTTTAGTACTTCTCTGTAGTTCCTAAAACCTGTACAGATGTGTCTTGTCAAACAGTTAAGAGCCTCCTGCATATGGCACAAAATGTTCTGGAAGGCTATGTACTTTCAGGTGAGGGATCTGCATTACAACATTTTACTTCTGTTGGATTTTAACAGATCAAATGAAAATTGAGGAATGGTGAAGTACAGGGCTATTGCATTTCTACCCATTCTAATGCCCCTTACACATGAGCATTTTTAACATGTGTATTGACCTACTGTAATGGGTTTTGTCAGACATGAATTATTCATACACAAACGTATGTATTTTTAACTTACATGAAACTTGCAGCAAGCTTTGCATTTGAAAGTTACATGCATGAAAAAACGTCTATAAACACCTATACAAGTGCAGCATTTTTCACTGATTCATTGCCCTAAAAAACATAGACCACAGTCATCAGTAAAAAACTGACACACTGAACAAACTCTGACATAAAACTGGGGGGTTCATATTCAGAAGGGGGCCCTGGGCAGTTCTTCAGTTTTCCCTCCACCTAACGCCGACCCTGCATACCAGCTCCATTATTAAAACGACTGCTCCACTTTGGACCTTCACTAATCACATAGTGATGGCCTGTCCTTAGATTAAAATCAGTTTTGTAAATTAATGTAAATATAAAAGACGTGTACAGTAGTCTTAGCATCCAGGGCCAGAATGAGAGCAAGAACCACTATTTTTAATGGTATGCAGATCTCCTGTGTAGAGCCTGTCTCTTCTACCTGTATGGTTACTTTCAGAGCCGCCATCATGGGGGGCCTAGTGAGACTGTGTTTAAGGGCCTAACAGAACCCACTAACCCCACCCCATACCCAAGCCCTAATTGTTCCGTCATAAGTCTGGAAAAAAAATCTATACTCACCTTCCAGCTTCTTCTCCCAGACCCGCGGCTCGGTCTTCTCCTGTTCCTTCCTGGGTGCATCACTATGACGCCAGGGTGTCGCTGGCGCACAATGTCATAGTGTTTGTGCCACACAAGCCCTACATTAATGATTAGGGTGCGATTTATGTAAAGGGAGCATCTGGGGTGGACATTTTATTAAAATGGGGCATCTGGGGGACATTTCATTAAAGGGGGGCATCTGGGATCGACAATTCATTAAAAGGGGGCATCTGGGATGGACAATTCATTAAAAGGGGGCATCTGGGGGATATCTTAATTAATGTGGGGATCTGGGGCAGACATTTAATTAAAGAGGGGAATCTGGGGTAGACATTTTATTAAAGGGGGGCATCTGGGTGGACATTTAATTAAAGGCGGGCATGTGCGGTGGACATTTCATTAAAGGGGAGAGGACATGCCTCTGGCGGCATTGCCCAGTCCTCACACTGCAGAGAGCCTCACCCTGGTGAAGGAGCCCAAAGCCCCAGGCAGTAAATGACAATGGGGGCATCTACTGTGAACTGGGGGTAGCTGACTGTGGACTGGGGGGGGGCTACTATGGACTGGGGGGCTATCTATATACTGAGTGGGCATGTGTAGGTATGTATCTATATACTGAATAGGCACGTGTAGAAGCTATCTGTATACTGAGTGGAGACATGCATGAGTTATCTATATACTGAGTGAGCATGTCTAGGAGCTAGCTATATACTGAGTGGGCATGTGCAGGATCTGTCTATATACTGAGTAGGTATTTGCAGGGGATATCTATATACTGAGTGGGCATGTGCTGGGTCTATCTATATACTGAGTGGGCACATGCCACAGCAATTGGGAGCCAATACATAGTAAATTTTTATTGCTTTTTATGCTTACCTCTGCCTTCCCCCAATGAACTGTTCCAAGATTTCTCATGAATGACTTTATTACTTTATTAAATGGAACCTGCCATTCAAATGAACCCACATAAAGTAAATACTTAATTAAAAACTATTATTGCTACATGCTACAAGCATGTCTGAGGCATTGATATCTAACTTTACTATGAACACAATACACTCCTATAGATTTTACTCCAAATACTCCAAATAATATGTCTTCTCATATTCACGTGATTGTATGATGTACCAGTTTAGAAAGGTAGGCACGTACCTACTGTATGTTAATACAATATCCTGTACAGGCAGCAAGGAAATGATGAGGAGCACATTTTAAAAATTGAAGATATTTTTACTCGTTGAGTTAGAGTATAATTGGCTTATTTGTTTGTCACACACAATTGTGATTTTATCATTGGGCATCCAAGGCTCAACATCTAACCAAACTAACATGTATTTCATGAGAATGTAAGAGGATGAGTATGGTTTGGGCTACTTGGCTTGGTACGGATTATGGAGGGACGCTAACCTATTCTCGACTATACCATTTTCTGTTTTTGTCTTCTTGTTTTTTTTATTCTCCCCCTCACAAAACCTTTTTTTTTTAAATAAATTTTTAATTGTTTTGTAATATTTGCTCATGTAACATTGAACGAGCAAATGAATTCAATGCATTTCAGTAATAAAACAAAATTACAAAGGCAAGTAAGACAGCAATTTAAGAACTGGATCTACGCAGATGCCTCACAAAACCTTTTTGAGGGCTTGTTTTCTGCTGTATAAGTTGCCTTTTCAATGGGCACAATTAAGAATTCCAAGCAATATACTGGAAAGCTGGAAAAAAAATTCCAAATGGGGTGGAACTGACAAAAAGTACAGTGCCATTTCTTACAGGCTTTGTTTCTACAAATTTTACCCTGCAGTCAAAATGACACTTTGGGGCTTAATTATCAGGGCTTCTGCTACATCACACAGGAAGAGAAGCCCTAAAATTATTGAAAATGCTAAAGTATCGGGGGGCGTGGAAGGGAGTTAAGGGGGGTGCGGACAGCAGGGGAGTGGTCCAGCACAGGGCATTACTGATGCCTCTTGATGTATCCGCCTACACATGATTGCAGGTGTATAATTGATACCCCCATACTCTTTAATCACTTCCGCAATGACAGAGATAGAGTGGATCTGCAGAACAGAATGGTACAAAATCCCTGAAAACCAAACTTTGTGGCATTGTATCCAAGATGGCTGAAGGATATAAGATACTTAAGCTAAGTATTGTGAAACGGCCCGAATTCTTAAATAATTGCAATATTTTCATTTATCCTTTACAATAAACTAACAAAGATTTCTAACACCATGTTTGCTTTGTTTTTATGGGGTTGTGAGTGGACCCCCACTAGGGACACTTACTCATAGATCCACGCACTATGACTGTGGCGATCTTCTTATATTTGTTATCCATGGCTTCCTGCCTTCTAAAATCAACTTTTATGTAAATTATGCTAATGAGCCATAAGGCGGGGACATAACCAGAGTCCCTCCATGCTGCAGCTTTACCAGTTGTTACACTGACTCCCCCCCTACAGGACAGAGGGGCTATGGTAACACCCCCCAAAGCCCTGGTGACTCATTAGCATAATTTTATAACAAATATAAGAATATTTCCACAGTCACGCTGCCTGGATCTATGAGTAAGTGTCCCTGGTTTATCAAGGTTGATTTTGATTTCCTTTCATGATGAATATCGGAAGGTTTGTCTTTAACGATTGCATTCAAATAATACTGACGTACTCTCCTGTCCTTTATCCCAGGTCACAGTGAGGGCATATGGTTTATTTAGCGGTGGTCACTTGGGGGACTTGGGTTTCTTTAATTCCATATATTAAAACGGTTCAGTACAAAGATTAAGACCTAAATATTATACAAAAAAAAAACATTTCTCAATGCATTCCACAAGCATAAGTCAACATCATCATGTCTATGTATTGTTCTAGACAGTGCGTCTTCTAACTTTAACCCTAGAATATACAAGTCTTAGTCACAATGGATAAAACTATCTGTGTAAGAAGTTCCACCTCAGTTACATCCAGACATATTGGACCTTTTCAGTATGGGCACATGATTCCCTATGTGGAGAACTTCCTGTGACTTACAGGTTTAATTAACATCTATTTACTCCTATTTTGCATTGCATCCCCATTAAACTCTGCCTTATCTAAAGAACCGATGCAGCTGCCCACTACTCCCCTGGCACCTGCTTATAAGCTCTGACAGGGAGAGACCTAACAGAAGAAGGCAGGAAAGCCAGGAGTAGGAAGTGAGAGTGGGTATAGCAGGATCATCGATCTAATACTTCATGCCCTTAGATACACTTTTGATACACTGCCACCTCTATCTTTGGCAAGCATGATGCCCTGGATGGTGGTAAGCCAAAAAAAAGTGTATGTTCCCTGCTCTGGCTCCTGGATAGCATCTCTCATTTATATGTATCCTGGCACTGCTTGGGCTGGATGCCTCAGGTATCATTGGCCCCAGTGGGTCCTGGTGATGTAGAACAAGTGACGTCATCAGTTGGGAGTGTCAGGAAACAAATAACCGTCTCAACACAGCAATTGGGAGCCAATACATAGTAAATTTTTATTGCTTTTTATGCTTACCTCTGCCTTCCCCCAATGAACTGTTCCAAGATTTCTCATGAATGACTTTATTACTTTATTAAATGGAACCTGCCATTCAAATGAACCCACATAAAGTAAATACTTAATTAAAAACTATTATTGCTACATGCTACAAGCATGTCTGAGGCATTGATATCTAACTTTACTATGAACACAATACACTCCTATAGATTTTACTCCAAATACTCCAAATAATATGTCTTCTCATATTCACGTGATTGTATGATGTACCAGTTTAGAAAGGTAGGCACGTACCTACTGGCCAATACATAGTAAATTTTTATTGCTTTTTATGCTTACCTCTGCCTCCCCCCAATGAACTGTTCCAAGATTTCTCATGAAGGACTTTATTACTTTATTAAATGGAACCTGCCATTCAAATGAACCCACCTAAAGTAAAACTTAATTGAAAACTATTATTAAAAACATTGTCCTTATCCCTAAATTATTGTTTTCCATGGCTTGTAAACTTATATGCAATTTACCTGATGTGAATCTAACCAGAATACAGTCATGACCATAAGTTTTGAGAGTGACACAAATATTATATTTTCCCATGATCTGTTGCCCTCTGGTTTGTCAGATGTTTTTTATCACATACAGAAATACAAGTGCAATCATATTATGAGTAATAAAAGCTTTTAATGACAGTTAAAATGAGTTACTGCAGCAAGTCAATGTTTGTAGTGTTGACCCTTCTTCTTCAGGACCTCTGCAATTCTCCCTGGCAGCTCTCAATCACCTTCTGGAGCAAATCCTGACTGATAGCAGTCCATTCCTGCACAATCAATGCATCAGCTTCTCCCTCCATTTTTCTTGCACACACCGCCTGCTGGAGACCTGCACGGCTCTAGTACAGCCCTCTGGTCCCCATACCAAGCACCGTGACATCAGTGCGCCCTAGGCCGCAACCGCCAGCCACTCCGGTATTCTGGGCTCCTGGTTGTCTCCAAGCCCCCCTGGTGGGGGATGTTGCACATTGCTTCATAAAATGGCAACAGAAAAGGAGGCATAGTGGGGGCCTTAAATACAGCAGGGGTAACACAAAGCGGTGCTGTATACAATGGAAGGGGGTAGAATAAGTAGGTATTATATTACGTGAGGAGGGACAAAGAAAATAAGGGTTATGGGAGAAATAAGGGATATGGGAGGCATCATACAGTGGGTGAGGGCAAGGGGGACAACATACACAGGGTGCACAGGAGGGGGCATTATTCAGTGGTAAGACGTCATAGGGGCATTATAATTTGTGGCAGTCTGTTACATGTTTTGTCCGGTTCTGTAAAAACTATGTACTTTTTATTAATTGATTTGCAATGCAATACCGACAAAATGTTCATACATAAGGAAGTAAGAGGACATCAAGCTGCCCGCACCCAAACCTCCCCTGCCATCCAAAAAGAGAAAAAAGTATTTTGAGCGCATTACATTTTTTGAGTGCAGGAGAGGGACACGGAACTAGAGAGGAGACTCCATAACATATAGCATTTAAAGGAAATCTACCATCAAAATCCATCATGATAAAACAGGAAAACTTACACATAAATCCAGGGACGGTGACTGTTGTAATCTTCATATATTTGTTATCCATGGCCTCCTTCCTTCTAAAATCTAATTATGGTAATTAGGGCTCCGTGGGAGCATTAGCAGAGGCCCTCCATGGTCTGTCTTCACAGGCTGTGACGCTGTCTCCCCCTCTGCTCCCTCAGCAGCTCCTTCTTCCTCTGCCTGATGAAATCTCTCTGCAGCAGAGGAAGTTTCCTTACTTACTGTAACATCCTGTGAAGATACAGCACAGAGGGGCTCTGGAAATAACCCTTTAGACTCATAAGCATTAGTTTAAAAGTTGGTGTTAGAAGGAAGAAATATGGATAAGAAATATAAGATGATTACTACAGTCACAGTGTCTGGATCTATGAGTGTTCCTGGCTCATCATGCATGTTTTTGATGGTAGATTTCCTTTAAATCACTGATCCCACAAATCTAAATAGGGAACTGCAAAATAATTTGGCACCCCCTTCATAACTGCCCAAACATTTTGGGAGCAGCTCCATAACTGGTAAGTGACCGTATTGACCCTCATAGAAGGCACATTTCAGAGAACATCCTGTGGGAGTATTGCATGAATAAAGGTCAGCAGGGCAAAGAGAAGCTTTAGAGGCAGAGGGATCAATGTGAAAGAAAGTAGGGACCCGAAGGATCACAGGGCACAGGGCCAATTAAAGTATTGGATTAAGAGGGCACAAATGAAGGTGAAAAGGTGAGGAAGCCGCAAAAAAAAGTGACTTGGGACTGTGAAGTGTTCTGTGCCCCATTAGATGATAAATTGTATGTATATGGGCAGCACAGTGGCTAAGTGGGTAGCACTTCTGCCTTGCAGTGCTGGGGTCCTGGGTTCAATTCCGACCCAGGTCAACATCTGCAAAGAGTTTGTATGTTCTCTCCGTGTTTGTGTGGGTTTCCTCCAGGTCCTCTGGTTTCCTACCTTACTCCAAAACACACTGGTAGGATGTCTAGATTGTGAGCCCCATGGGGACAGGGACCAATTTGGCAAGCTCTGTGCAGTGCTGCGTAATCTGTAGGCGCTATATAAATAAAGAATTATAATTATTAATTATTATGTAGTGTTCAGTAAACCCTAACCCCCAAATTCAGTTCCGTACTGAACATGGTGGACTTAGCACCTACGACTTCAAAGCCAAATTACAGCCCCCCCCCCCCCCCGTATAAGAGCCATGGCCTCATGTCCCAGCACCAGGACAGAGAGGAGACTTTGCTAGGGAGAGGTTGCTGATTGAGATAAGGCCACACCAGCAGGGACTTAGTAAAAACAAACATTTGCTCTTTTCAGGGCGGTTAGGTGGGTAGAGGAGACTGCTGTGGATATCTGAGAGACAGGTGGATAGCTGAAATAATTGCCCTTTATAGAGCACACTGAGTAACTGCATGTTGCTACTCCAAGGCTGGTATACTGCAGGGCCAGGCGTAGTACTATTTTCATTTACAGCATCAGCCTCCTTCCTTCTAAAATGAACTTTATAATTATGCTAATAAGCATGAAAGGCTACTAGGGGTGTTAAAAAAGCCCCTCCATACTGAAGATTCACAGGCTGTTACAGTGTGCAAGGAGCACTTCACCCCTCCCCTTTGCTGAAACTTCCTGTTCTGCATTGAGATTACACCAGGCAGAGGGAAGGGGGAGTGCCAAGCAGGAGCAGACGGGTAGGGTGAGACAGTATAACAGCCCATGAAGCTGCACCATTTAAAGACTGTGGTCATTTTAGAAGGAAGGAGGCCATGGATATCAAATATAAGAGGTTTGCCACAGTCAAGGTGCTTAGATCTATGAATAAGTGCCCATTGTTTATCTGTACTTGATTTTTATGGTACATTTCATTTAAAGTACGATGTAGCAATTTCTGTATGTATTTACAGCATCATACAGCAATATCTTTAAGGACCAGCACCAGATGCAATTACAGCATCATACAGTATTCCGTTACACTACCAGTCTTAAGTATATACTCACCTCTGACGCTCCTCCTCCCCCCACGGCTACCGGCCAGAGGAACTTCTATGTGCATTGCTTGTGCACACACACTATGATGTAATCGTCCGCGTCATAGTGTGTGTGCACAGGCAGCGCACATAGAAGTGCCTCTGGCCGTCTGGCGGGTAGCTGCAGGAAGAAGAAAAACATGGAGCCACGGGGGGCAGAGGAACGTCAGAGGTAAGTATATACTTTTTCAATTTTTAGAGGGCAGGGAATATTTGTATTGGGAGCTGGCCAGGGGACATTACTTTTGGGGGCTGGGCAGGGGACATTACTATTGGGGGCTGGGCAGGGGACTGGACATTTTGTTAATGAGTAGCAGCTACATTTGCCACACTAGCCTTGTACTCAAGTCAATAAGTTTCCCAGTTTATTTTGTGATAAAATTAGGTGCCTCGGCTTATATTTATGTTAAATTATACTTGAGTATATGTGGTATAAAAAGGGGGCTACAGAAAAAGGAGCACTATCAGGAGGGGGCTACATAAAAGGGGGAACTATATAATACAGAAAAGGCAGGGGGGCTTAAATAAAAGGGGCACTATAAAGGGGGCTTCAGTAACGGGAGAGGGTTACATAAAAGGGGGGAATACAGAAAAGGAAGGTGGCACTATAAAGGGGGTACAGAAAAGTGGCTGTAGGAAATGACACATTATATAGGTTGGGGTTATATACGGAGTATTTGCTGAGTACACATTTTATTTTCCAGGGACCATGGTTCTAGTCCATGAAAATAAATTTTGGGTGCAGCCAGTCCCTGAATACAAAAAGGTTGGAGCCAGACATAGTACTATTTGCATTTATAGCATCATGTAGACCATAAATGGAGTAAAGGACCGGCAGGATGTGAACGCTGCTGATCCAAAGCCTTTTGCTTCTCCTCTCTACACACACTTACGGTTCCTTTTGGATACCGGTCATTGGAGCAAGTGGGAGCTGCTGGAGTAACTAACATAGGAGATCCGCACAAAGGGTGGATATCATCCCCTATTTGATCTTATTACTTATTACAGGTGAGCACCTATCAATACTTACCTGACGAAAAAACTACCCTGATGTTATCACGCGAGGCGCCATCCTCTTCTGTTGTCCTTTTGTTCTCCACTTTCATTACTTAACATCAGGTGTGCGCTGCCATTGGTCCCAAGGTGCAACTCACAACTTGTACGTGGACGAGTAAGCATGGGCAGGGATGTTACCTGCCCACTAGGTTAATTTAGTAGCTGCTGGGCCTGAGGTAGTAGGTGTTTTGGCTCACATTCTGCAACAACACAAACTTAAATGTTCAAATCACCCCCCAGCATTGGTTGCTAACTAACATTAACCATATGTCTGCTTTATGCATAGCTAACATGCTATTTATGTTCTATGGGTCAGTATGGTTATGGTGATATCTCATTTTTTTGGCTTTTTTATATTTGACTTGTTCTACAAAATAAAACCTCATTTGGAGTTCGAAAATCCCCTGATATTGCATTGCTGTCAACTAAGTGGCGTAATATTTTTATTATTTTGTTGGGGTTCTCTTTCCATCCCACTAATCTGCCCATCTTCGCCGCTAGATAGTACCCATAGAAGAAAGGTAGTCCTAATCCCCCTTCTCCGATTGGTCTGTATAAGTATCCCATCTTCACTCTAACTCTTTTCCTCCCCCAGATTAATATGTTCAATATTGACTCTAACATTTTAAAAAAGGAGACGTCAAACCAGATAGATGCAGATGCAGAGAGAACATACAAGATCTGGGGGAGCAAAATCATTTTGAGTAGCCCAATTTTGTCCGCTTTAGACATGACCAATCCGCTCCACCCGTGTATTCTCTTCCTCAAGTTTTTTATTAAGGGGACTACATTAAGTTGGTAGAATTCTCCTGTATTATGGGATATCTCAATGCCTAAATATCTCAGGTTATCGACACATGAGAAGCGTCCTTCCCTTCTAACCCATTCTTTTACTTCATTGTCAAGGAGGGTTTATGTTTAAAGTGCCCTATTAGGCATAAGATTGTGACATCTATGGTCAGCTTTATATATAGAGATAACTACAAAATCTGAGATTTCATAAACACTTAGCTATATAAATATAAAGATTTTTTCTTCAAAAGAGCAAATATAAAATGACCAAGGATTTTTATGTCAAATCAATCATAGACATTGGGGTGAATGGGGTGAATTGGGGCGGGATTTAATCATATTCTGATATGATTAAATCCCGCCCCTCCTACTGCGCTGGATATATCAGAAGGCTTTGGCCTCCCAATATATATCCAGCAGCTGGCTGTGCTGCCATACAATGCTACACCAAGCCCTCCAGCTGAACACCTAGTGCCCACTCTGATGCCCGAAACGACCTCATTCAAGCCCATTTGGCAATGAGGACAATAATTAAAATTCCTAGCAGCTTGCAAGGAATTGCAATTATATAAGGGTATGTAAGCCAAGCCCCGATTAATTTCCCCCATTGAGTTTTATGAAATAAACCTGCCTGTCAACAGCTACCACTAGAGGGGGTTGTTTAGAAGCTCATATACTGGTCAAAGTATTATAGAGTACACAAAGGGAACCCGTCATAAGGAAAGTAATTTTTACATGATGACAGGTTCCAAAAGCCTTTGGCATGTTGATTTCAAAAATGCTTTTTATTTGAATAATTCCACTGTTTTTCAATAGTTTCTTTAACATTACCTGGCTGTCTGCCAGGAGTGTTTGGTGAGTCCCGGGGCGATGAGTAAGGAGAAAGGGTGGAGGCATTGTGGACATTTGTTGACCTAGCCTTAAAGGTTGACCCGCCTCCTCAGCCATTATGTCAGTATTATTGGCTTAGACTAAGTTTGGTGTAAGCACAAAAAAATCTGAACAGATGAGCAGAAATACCATATATTCTCGTGTATAAGCCAAGTTTTTCAGCATAAAAAATGTGCAGAAAAACCTCACCTCGGCTTATACACGAGTCAATAAAAAAATAAACTTACATACTCGCCCTCCGGCGTCCCCGATGCGGCTCCACTTCTTTCTTCTCCTTGCTGTATTAGCCGGCAGAGACACGTCCACGCGTTCTGCTGGCCAGTGCACACTATGATGCGGTGTCGCCGCTGATGACATCATAGTGTGCGCCGGCCGGCAGATCACATGGAGAAAAAAGAAAAGGAGCCATGAGGACCAGAACATAGGGGAGCTGCGTCGAGCATCGGTACCACCCGAAGGTGAGTATGTAAGTTGTTTTTTTTTTTTTTTTTTTTATGTGCTTCCTTTATGTGCGGGCTGGCTAGATGTATACTACATGGGGCTGGCTGTATACTACTGGGGGCTGGCTATATACAACTGTGAACGGCCTGGCTATATACTGGGAGACTGTGACCAATGCATTTGACACCCTTAGCTTATACTTGAGTCTATAGGTTTTCACAGTTTTTGTGGTAAAATTAGGGGTCTCGGCTTATATTCGGGCCAGCTTATACTCGAGTATATAGGGTAATACTTATCCTTCAAATAAAAAGTTTTATGCAACTAAGCTTTAATGGATAGCCTTGTAATTGTACCTCAGCACCAAGAACTTATAGTATATGATTTTTTTTCTTAGGTGGATGAAAATGTGTTCAGCTGCAAGAGGTCCCTGACCAGCGTGGCATTTGCCCTCTCTTTTCTCCAGAGGATGGATATGAAGCCACTGGTGGTGATGGGTCTGCCCAGCACATACAGCGCCCGTCCTTCTGTTCCAGATGCCAAGTCTTTGCTTGTCCACAATTGCCAAACTTTGGTGGATGCCATCCATACCAACTCTGGCACTGCTTTGCCCTTTTTCAATGGAGGATCTGTGCTGACCGCTCGGGAGCAAGATGGCTGGTACAGTTTACATTTTATTATCATGGCCTATACCCCAGTAAGTAAAAAGTCTGGGACCACTGAAATACTGGTCAACATATTCTCCAAAATACATCGCCAGGCATCACCTCGTAGAAGGCTTAAAGGGAACCTGTCAGCAGAAATTGACTTAATAAACCACTACCAGTATGTCTTCAAGCAGCTTACAACCATGTAATTAGGTTTTATAAAGTGGAGCTGGACAGTTAAACAATGAAGTCAAGCTTCCCTCACTTCAGAATGTCCCCTTTACTGTAATTCATGGTCCTACATCCAGGCGCCTCACTAACCAGAAACACAGTTGTTCATGGTGCATAGTTTGCCCCTTAAGGAGCTACTCACGGTATAAGACCAATCCACACAGTCTTTGAAAAAGTCCACAGAAATAGAGAAAATAATTTCACTATGACCGGAACTCCAAATATTCTTCTTCTCCCTCATTATTCTATCTTAAAACATCGATGAACAGCACCAATCTTCAGTTTCTCCTTCTGAAAGTATGTCACCATTAAGACTAGCACCATCGCACTCTCATGATCCTCCTTTAATTATATTTGTAGCTGGAAGAAAATATGCAGGCAGATGGTGTGGTACGTTCCAATAAAGTTAAAATTTATTTCAGTTCATCATACTCACAAGAGTCCATTAAAAATGCGCATATCACAAATTCACGCCAGCTTTCAATCCGCCCGACCCACGGTTTTGCCGGCAAGGCTTCTTCCCGGGCGTTGCTAGTGTCTCAAACACCCGTCCCTTCTTTTATACATATTCCTAATCTACTACACATAAAACTTTATTTTCAACTAACATTATTTTATATATATTCAAAACCCCCATAAAATCAGTTTACACATAAGACTAATAATATATAGTGATTAATATTCCATTAGGTTTCTCATCAGCAATGTTTTCACATTTCCCATATAATTCCATATTAGATATTAGTTACAATGGTAATACAATCATTACAATCCTCTGAACAAATGTTACAATGTTGCGATCGTATAAATTACACATACAGTTTACAAGTAGGGACATGGTAACAGTCACTAACCAGATCTCCTTCATTCTGAGCTTGACTTTAATGCTGAGCTCTGCGCCTCCATGACTTTATACAACCAATCTTCATCTCACTGTATAGTTAATTTTCTGGATGATGCCACCACACTGTAAGATGAAAGAAACATGATCTGAAAGGTGTTAATCTGCTTCACAACATACTATATAATGGATAATTAGTTCAATTTCAGATGACAGGTTCCCTTTAAGCGATTCCCAACTGTTTCTCTGGACGGTAGGAGAGGGGCTTGGCATAACCTCATCTACTTCCCAAAGTCATTTTCACAAAAAGAATAACTAAGGTGTTGTCTTCTCTTCTAGCTATGGTACAGTTTCAGCAGTGGACATTGAATTGCTCACCTGGTGCCTCAACTCTGGTAACATTCCCATCATCTGTCCGGTTGGAGAGACAGCTTCTGGTCGTTCTGTTCTACTAGACTCCTTGGAAGTCACTACAAGTATTTCACGGGTCCTGAATCCTCTTAAAATAATCTTCCTCAATACAGCTGGTGGTCTGAAGGACCTGAGTGAGAATGTAAGGCATATTTAAATCTTACATAAATCTAAGAAAGAGTTCAATCATTTAGTGAATACATTTTCCAAAAGAAATTTTCCAAAGTGAATGGACTAAAACCTAAAAAGTCAGTTGCTCCACTGAGACAAATAAAATATAAAATACCTCCTATGGACAGCCTCTACATCATCTAGAAGTATGGCCTTTATTTTTCGGATTAATACTGTCATGAATATACCAGATTATACAGGGTTTTTTTTATTAATGTCCGAAATATAGACAACATAAAACAAAATTCTACCATATTCAAATTATTTGTTACTTTTTATGCTTCATTTTATGAAAATGGGAAAGTGGTATATTTTTTGCGTGACAAGCTGACATTTTTATTGATACCATAGGGAAAATTTATTAAAAGTCCAAAAAATGATGTGGGGATACAATAAACAGGGTGAAGGCTAGCATTGCATTTAGGAAGAGGAAATGCGACCTAGCGACGCATTTCAAGCTAAAAATAATTTCTTTGTTAAACAAATGGTCAGTATTTGTGAGCCAAAAACTGAAGTGGGTCCAAAACATGGAAGATATGCAGATCTTTCCATTATACTCGATCTCTGAGTAGATTCCACTGACATCATCACTTACACAAAAGAAATAATGTCAGGTGTCTCACAGAAGTTTTTAAATGTATTCCTATAGAAAATGTAGTCCTATAGAAAAGATGACTTTTTTATCTGTATATAACCTAATAGAGAACACCATAAATTATTTCTACTAATCCGCACTATAACCCACAGGTAGTAACCCACGTGAATCTACCAGCAGACTTGGAACTTATGAGGAACGCTGTATGGATGAGTGAAAGGCAACGTCAACAAGTGACAGTCATTGTGGATCTTCTAAACCGCCTGCCTCATTCTTCTTCTGCTGTCATTACATCAGCCCGAACTTTGCTCAGCGAGCTATTCAGCAACAAAGGTATGAAGGTGAATGATCGGTCATCATAGGTTGAAGCAACCCATGAGTGTGCATACAATGGAAGCTATAGTGCAGAGCAAATCCATATACCGTATATACATACTACAGGAGCTATAGTGCAGAACTAATCAATACATTATATATTTACATACATATACATACCAGGGAAGCTATAGGACCAATGGTGAAAGCTTAGAGTATGCACAGAGCAGAGAATTTGGTCTCAGGAGCTTCAATATTTCAATATTTAGAGATTGCACCTAAGTATATGACTTGACTTCTAACCCTTGTGTTCTTCATAGGTTCTGGGACCCTTTTTAAGAATGCAGAGCGAATGTTAAGGTTTGAATCCCTCCAAGACATAGACACTGATCGTCTTATATCCCTAGTAAACAGATCCTTCCAGAAAAAGTTAAAGGAGAATTACATCAGCAACGTGGCAAAGCGTCTGCATTCTGTTTACCTATCTGAAGGGTAGGAAATCATCCTGCAGTAGTGACGTCTAAGCTTACAATGGGAGCAGTTGGTAAAATAATGTGATGAAATAGATAACTTTTCTTCCAGAGCAGTGTCCTACTTGCCCATGGTTGTGTGTGGAATTGCAAAAGACAAACTCTTACCTAGAATCAGGGCCGGATCATAGGGGTTTGCACTAAGGGCGCATGCCCCAAGGCCCCCACCATCAAAGTTCTGACTAGGAATAGAAGTCAGTAGTACTGCCACTGCACCATCTAGGACAGCAGCTAGTCTAACATGTAAGAAGGAGAAAGTTTAGAATAGTAATGATAATTTAGAATAATAATGTGTCCCACGGTCTAAGGTACAATCAAGGGGGCCTCCACCAGATTTTCCACCCAGGGGCCTCCAGATACCTTGATCCGACTCTGACTAAATATGAAGTTGCAATTCTTGAGAGAGCAATAGACAAACGCGAGGTGTGAGGAAAATGATTAAAGGGAACCTACCACCACAATTCTACCTATAAAGGTAGATCGGGTGGTAGGTGGATGTAAGGGACGTGAGGATAGCTCTTTTTAGAGCTAATCCTCACATCCCTGCTAACTTTTAATAAACTTTATTCCCCTAATATGTAAATTTACTTATGCAGCTACTGGGGCGTAGAGTAGCCGGGCACGAGGCTACACAGCGCGGCTACTCCACGCCCCAGTAGCCACGTTACTCCTCCAACCCTGTGTGTGGGGCGTGCAGCATCCGACAAGCTGGAGTTCTGCGCATGCGCAGTAGCTCCGGCCTCGGAGCTGTGGCTGCTCAGCCGCGGACCTGCGTTCTGCACATGCACAGAACGCCAGCATGTCGGGCGAGGGCGCGCAGCTACGAGGAGCTGTGCGCCGAACACACAGGGTAGGAGGAGTAACGTGGCTACTGGGGCATGGAGTAGCCGCGCTGTGTAGCCTCGTGCCCGGCTACTCCACGCCCCAGTAGCCGCATAAGTAAATTTACATATTAGGGGAATAAAGTTGATTAAAAGTTAGCGGGGACGTGAGGATTAGCTCTAAAAATAGCTCTCCTCACGTCCCTTACATCCACCTACCACACGATCTACCTTTAAAGGTAGAATCATGGTGGTAGGTGCCCTTTAAATGAAAAAGCAGATTATTTGTTCTGAAGCTAAATATGTAAATTTTAGACTGGATGTTGTGGCCACAATGAATAAACCAGTAAATCACCCGCAGGTATAACGCAGCTGCCATCATAACCACAGAGCCGGTGCTGGGAGGAACCCCCTACCTGGACAAGTTTGTGGTCAGTTCTGGAAAGCAAGGGCAAGGGTCAGGCCAGATGCTGTGGGAATGTGTGCGACAAGACCTGCAGACTCTGTTCTGGAGATCACGTGCCACTAATCCGATTAACTCTTGGTAAGTTGAGACCAAGGAGAAAAAAAAATAAGTATTATTAATACTGTACATGGTAACAGTCATGTACCTGCACTTTAAATAGGATTTAAAAAAAAAAAAACAGAGAAAAAAAAAATATATATATATATATGTATATACACACACACACACATATATATATATATATAGTTCTTGTCCATGGGTTGTGTGTGTATTATGCTTCACTACAATGATAGAGTTGATCTGTAATACAAGATAATACCAATGGACACGTGTGGCGCTGGTTCAGAATCTACCGTTCAATACTCAGTGCTCTGGTATGACAATCAGAGCTTACGGTCCTGTGTAGACAATCACCATTATGTAGATGAATGCCTGCAAACTACAGAATCTCATTATTTAACATGTAAGTCACACCAATGTGGCTGAATATAAAATTTTTAGCAAAAATCCTAGGAGAGTATTATTTATTTATAGAACACCATTATTTCCATGGTGCTGTACAATCAACAAGGGATTCACATATATTACATAAAGACAAGACCTAAGGCAATACAAATACAGTACTACAGAGAGGAGGAGAGAAGTGGAAGGAGGACCCTGCCCGTGGGGGTTCACAATCTATATGGGAGGGAAGATGGAGACATGAGGTGAGGGAGCAGAGCAGTGTAGTTTTTGTGTATTATAGGCAATCAATGAGTTTTCAGGCTACATGGGAAAATGGGGGACAGTCTGACACGTTTTGGTTGAGAGTTCCAAAGTATGGGAGATGCACGGGAGAAGTCCCGTATACAGCTTGAAGGTTTTGTGAGGAACGGAGATTACGCATGCTTGACTGATTAGCTCAAAGATATATGGAGGGGACAGGTTGTGAATGGCTTTGTATGTCACAGTTAGTATTTTAAATTGAATTCTCTGCGCAATGGGTAGCGTAGAGACAGAGGCAGAGAGGAGAGGCAGTGGACAAGTGAGACAGATGGATTAGCTGGGCAGCGCAATTAAGGATACATTGGAGGGGCGTTAGAGAGTTATCTTGGAGACCATAGAGAGGAATGTTGCGGTAGTGTGGAGCCATGAATTGTGACGGTTAGGTCTGGTGGGAGGGACGTGTTAGGTAGGGGAAAGATTACAAGTTCCACTTTGTTAAGTTTGAGTAAATGGGAAGAAAAAAAGGAGAATATGGCTTATAGACACTCTGGAATTCTAGCTAGAAGAGATGAGATATCTCGACCATACATAGAGCTCTGTTTGTCATCTGCATAAGAATGGCATTGAAATCCATGGGACTTAATCAGATGTCTTAGGCCAGAGGTGTAGATAGAAAAGAGTAGGGGTCGCAGGACAGAACCTTGAGGGACGCCAACAGAGAGGGGGGCGAGGTGAAGAGGTATAAGAGTAATAGATACTGAAAGTCCGATCGGAGAGGTATGAGGAGATCCAGGAGAGGGCACGGTCAGTGATGCCAAGAGAACATAGTGCCTGCAGCAGGAGAAAATGGTCTAAAGTCTCAAAGGCAGATCAAGAAGGAGGAGGACAGAGTAGTGGTGTTTTGCCTTGGCAGACGGTAGGCCATTAGAGACTTTGGTCAGGGAAGTCACAAAGTGAGAGCGAAAGGGAGGAAGATAGTTCTAGATGGCTCTCACGGGGACCAATCGCCGCTCCCCAATGATGTCACGGGGAGTGACGATTGTCACCAAGCGCATGGGCACCGCCATCTTTTTGAAGCCGCCGGCAGCTTTGCTAGCACTGATCGCTGGAGTTACCGGTAAGTCTTTGGTGCATTGTGCAGCAAAGACTTACTGGCTATGGAGAGGGCTCAGCCCGTGAGCCCTCTCCATGTACCCGCACCCGACGCGCGTACTATCACGGCATCCTTCCTAAGGGGTTAAAGGATATCAACCATAAAAATCGAGCATGATAAAACTTATTCATAGATCTTTGTTATCCATGGCTGCCTATCTTGTAAAATCAACTTTTAAAATGTTCTAATGAACCAGGGCTCCTAGGGGTGTTACCAGATTTCCTGCGCTGAAGATTCACAGGCTGTTACACGGTCACACCCTGCTCCCTCAGCACTTTCCCCTCCCTATGTATGGTGTAATCTCACTGCAGCAGATGAGGTGTCTGCACACACTGGTTGAGGAAAGTGCAAACTATAACAGCCTGTTAAGCTACAGCAAGGTGGGGCTCTAGTAAAATGCCCAGGAGCCCTTCTGGTACATTAGCATAATTTTAAAAGAAAAAGAAGCCATGGATAACAAAAATAAAAAGATTACCAGTCACAGAGCCTGGGTCTATGAGTCAATGTCCCTGAATTAACATCCTTGATTTTAATGATGGAACGACCAATCTCCAGCATGGCAGGTTTTATTGAGAACCACTTTGTGGTTAGTACCTACCTGACGTGGAAGGACAACTGGTAAACTGACAACCAGATGATAGGAGCTCGAGGTTTATTAATGCCCTTGGGTATTCAAGAGTTAACCAATCTAGTCCAATTCTACTAAATAGCAACTACTAAACTTATACTGATCCGCAGTTTGTTATACTCCAGAGCTGAAACCTCCTAACAGTCCTTGCTGGCTTACTATCTACACACAGCTTGTTACTTACCTTCCAGGAAAGGTCACCTTTACACCATGATCTAGTCTATATAGATAACCAGATTTACAGGAATGTAAAGGCCATAATTTAGTATTTGCCCATAAGTCCATATCCCTCCTATTACTTAGACATATCTTTATGTCATTAACAGGTATTTTAAGAACAGTGACGGCAGCTTCTCAAACAAGCAATGGATATTTTTCTGGTTGGGTCTCACAGATATCAGGGATTCATATGAACTGGTGAACCATGCAAAGAGCCTGCCCGATTCATTCTGCAAGCCCCCGAGCTCATGACAGAGATGCCACCTGCTGGACACTCAACAGTACTACAATACATACAAAGGTGTTCTTCCTAAGGCTACATTCACACCGCACTGCTCACCCCCGCCCCTCTCCATAGAGGAACATGGTGCACGGCGTCTTATGCCGAGAAAAGATAGGACAAGTCCTATCTTTTCACGGGGTACAGAGCACTCGTGCTGCACCGTGCGCACATTGCCATCTACGGGGGACATTTATAGGCCGTATATACGTCCCCCATACGGCAGTGTGAATGCAGCCTAAGTCACTGCACTATAATCACTTAATAATAGATCTTTATTTATACAGCACCATCATATTCCATACATATAAGATAACTGGGGAGTGGTCAGGTGGGTGGGTAACAGATTCATGATATTACAATCCTATGTATTTAACATGTGACTTTAAATGTTATAAATGGCTCAGACCACGATAATTTACACATGATAATTTATTCCTTTTCTTATGGAATACAAGAACAAGCTTGAGTCTTCCTCCAAAGTAAATTGGTTGATAGTAGATTCCCTTTTAAGTGTAAATAAGCCTTTGAAGAATCATTTTTATTTAAGAAACAAATAGATAATAGTAAACTTTGTAATATATTGTGGTCTTCTTTCTCCTGCAGTGAGCAGTGTATCTGACAGCATTGAGGGCTCAGTCCACCTCAAGCAGATAAGAAAACTAATGATTAACTCTTTCCATACCTAGAGCACTTTGATGATTCAGCTCTCTGAGCAGATAACTCTTTACAGACACTCCCAGGATAGTCTTATGTCAAGAGACACTTTATCAGGTACAGGCAGTTGGTTACATACAAGATAGGGTCTGTAGGTTTGTTCTTAAGTTGAATTTGTATGTAAGTCGGAACTGTATATTTTATCATTGTAATCCCAGCCAGAACTTTTTTGGTCTCTGTGACAATTGGATTTTAAAAATGTTGGGTTGTCATAAGAATCAATATTAACACTAAAGCTTCATTACAGACACCTGTGATAACTGTTACAGCTGATCATTGTAGCCTGGGGCTAAAGTACAATAAATTACCAATATCCAGAAGTCCGTTTGTAACTAGGGGTCGTATGTAAGTCGAGTAGGGGACCGCCTGTACCTTTATCTCAGTTGACAGTAGATACAGGACAGAAAGCACATTAATACAACCTGCTTCAAAAGGCAGGGGAAAGGAGGACACAGGAGCATACATTATTATTAAAGTATGTTACAAAGTTTCCTATTATGATCTGCACTATTAATTTACAACATTTTGTCTAACATTTATTTACACTTTAAGAACAAATAGGAATACACATACATACACAGTGTCTTAAAATACACACCATTTCAGGCATATAAATAAAAGACATGCTAAAAGTTCATGACAAACACCATGCTGCTGTGGCCCAATGCCTTATATCCTTGGATGTCTATCTGGTGATTTAGATCATAGGAAGCAATCCTATAAGAGCTGGCAAAATGGAGAATAGATGTTACTCCAGATCAATTAAATAATTTACTACATGTATAAAATATAGGTTCCTTTTATTTTATTTGTTCATGGTGCCTAGAAATTGCTAAGACTTCAGATTATCTTCCCCCACCACTGGGCATGAAAGTAGGAGAATCTAATAGTTCCCCCAGTGATGTGAAAGCTTTACCCAACAGCAGAATGTCATTCTGAGATCAACACTTCACAAAATGAGGCAATGACTGAAATCGGGTTGTGAGCTCCCACTGCCTCTCATGATATCACACCATGAGGCGTATAAATTCTGCCCCTGTACTCATCATAGACTTTGGAGCAAAAGAGTGTAAACCTGCTGTACAATTGCTGTGTTTAGGGAGAAGAATACTGTGAGATATTGAAACAGTCAACCTACAATCAGGAGTCCAGGCATCACACATTTCCTTTACGTAGCTTTTGGTAATGGTGTTGTTGCCTTTACAATGTGTGTCCGTGTTTTACTGAGATATATAGAGATATATTTATTAATATTAAATTCATGGGCACCATTTGTCACTCAAGTTTTCACAGCACAAAACCAGCTGCTGCTGCATAGAATTGTCCCTTAGGATTCAAAGGATGCAGTGAAAGATAAGTCTCTAAAGTCTCTATTAGGGGATAAACAGATAATACAACCGCAAGTAGTCTTGTGATAGTTCCTCTTATATACACGTGTCCACCGCCCCATTCCACCGCAGGGAATGTAGTTCACAGGTTTTACATGGTGGCCATGAAGCCACGATGGCCACGGGTAGGTGGTGGTTGTAAACTATACCAATCAAGAGAGCAAACCTATAGGTCGGAGAATGGTTATCCAGAGTTCTGCTGGATGACAGTCTTATGAGCATAGTGCGGTCCTGACTATCCATCAGTAGCTAGTATCACTGCTGCCCCAAATATGCCAACATTTTGACCGATCATTCGCATCTGATTCCAAAACTCCACTCGCCGGCTTTTGTGCCAGTAGCCCAGGTTTCCATCTACAAGTAGTAGAGAAAAGGGGAGGAGGACAGCAAGGACTTGGGCTGAAAATCGAACATAGTAGCCAGATAAGAAGGATAATGCCAGCACCCCATAAAGGACAAACAGGATCTGCAAGATGGGTTCTCCTCCTGGAAGGAAATCCAAGTGTGACTGGCGGTCCTCCTTACTGTGCTGTAATGTGTATGCCTGGGGAAGAGAGAGACAGGTTATAACATACGTTTAACCTCTCAATATTCATACGACATACATAGAATACAAGTCCTTCATACCCCCTAGCGGCCCCAATAAGGGCTAGAGGAGTCGAATCTCTAACTGTAGATTAAATTATGATCAAGGCATGCAGATCTCAAACACCATAAAAAAAATGAAAATGTTTTATACAAAAATACAAGGAGTAAAGCAGTCGCCCCAGAAAAAAAAAATCTGTAAAAACTGCGGTTATAATGAAGCAAAAGGTGTCTGCAAAAACTCAGATCCTTCATAAAGCTTCTGACATGGCACAGATTTTGAACAGTGGTAGTCCATATACAGATAATAGAGGTGGTATTAAAGGGGTTGACCACTCAGCAAATAATTGATACGGTTTGTGTAAGGAAAAGTTATACTATACAATATACTTTTTGTATCAGTTCCTCACCGTTTTCTAGATCTCCTGCTATAAAAAATATTCTATGTTTACTTCAGCTGACAGAAGCCTGCCACTGGTCAGGTCATGCAGGTGCACGTGCCATTAGTATCCCATGGTAATACCCTCTGTGATATAACGGCTCCTGTACCTGCATGTCCATCACATCACCACGATTTCTATCCGGTGGAAGTAAACATAGAGACCAAAATTTACTAAAGCCCCTGCGCCAGTTTACTGTGGGACTTTGCACATTCTTTTATATGCAAACATATTTAATGTATCTGGGCCAGAAGCTTTCTATAGAAGAACAACATGCAGAAATCTAGAAAACTGTGAGGAATTGATAACGAAAGTATATTGGAAAATTGTATAACTTTTACATTACACAAACAATATCAATTATTTGCTGAAAGTAGACATGTTCTCGTGAAGGCGGATTGTTCTGCTATGGTATTAACAGTAAATAAGAATAATACAGTTTGTTCAAAACTTGCTCAGTAAATCTGTCTGTCACCCCATGAAAATGTCAGTGACCAGTGATGTCCAGGATAACGTAGACTGCCCTTACCAGACAGATGAGGTAGATGCCCAGGAAGACCTGACCGGTGGACTGCAAGGAGCGGCTGCGAGGTTTCTGCCTGTAAATCTCCCCAGCACCACTGGCCACAATAAGAAACCCTCCAATAACAGCGATTGTACGAGAGTACATGCGGACCTGAAATATAAGACAAATACATTTAATTACATATATTGCTTTTATTTATATAATTGGAGAAATACTATATATGTATTTCTATATACTAGATGTATTTTCTTGTACCACCATTCTCAAGCACACAGTACAGTTATACAGCATTATACATGGATTTGCAGGGTGAACTCTGAGTGTTGGGATTAATGACGGCACCTTAAACACAACGCAAAAAAAAAAAAACCTGCAGATCATGATGGTTCCCTGTTGCATCAGAATCACATCATAATACACATTCAGCTGGTTTCTGGTGTGGGCATAATGGCTGTGGACTTACCGCTGGGGTAATTCTCGCTGGCATTTTCAACATGATAAGGAACCCTTTGTTTTTGCACATAATATGCCAACTAGACTCATATTAGCCTGGCATCACCCATCTAACTAGAATACTGGGTGCTTAAAATAACAGCACTGATTGTTCTGGGACGTTAGGGACTACTGACTCGGTGCAGTGATACCTACTGAAAGACACAAGTGCTGGTGGAGAAAGGTCCTTGTTAAGCAAATCTCACCTTCAACCAGTCGCCATAATGGACGTGCCCCCCGATATGTGCTGCATAGGTGCTGAGGGCCAGCTGCAGAGCAGAACCAAGGGCAAACCAACGGCGCTTTACGCCAAAAGACATAAAACTGGCACAAAGCACTGCAACACCCAGGTCAAAGTACAGAAACGGCACAGGGATGTCCGGTTTCCTAAAGAAAGTATAAAAAGGGTTAATAGAGTGTAAGCTCTGGTGAGCAGGGACTGCATTCTTATTGATACATGTTATCACTCTGTAATGTCTTATTCAGTTAGGACACGTGATCTGTACAGAGCTGCAGAATATGATGGCGCTATACAAACATTCTATAATCCTGGGTGATCATTGGGGCAAGTATGTGGGCAAGCAGTACACAGGCGGGACCACCAGGGACATTACTAGAGGGGGGAATGAGAGTGGGAAGCCGTCACCACCATATTTATAGCAGGCAGACAGGACCACCAGGGACGTTACTGGAGAGGGGAATGAGCTTGGGAAGCCATCATCTCAATATATTCAGCGGGCAGGGGGGACCACCAGGGACGTTACTAGAGGGAGGAATGAGATGGGGAAGCTATCACCTCAATATATTCAGCAGGCAGGTGGGGCCACCAGAGACATTACTAGAGGGGGAATGAACTGAGAGGAGCATCACCTCCATATTATACCGAGCAGTGGTGGGACCACCAGGGACATTACCAGAGGGGGTAATAAGCTGGGGAGCCATCACCTCCATATATATATAGCAGGCGGGACCACCAGGGACGTTACTAAAGGGGGGAATGAGCTGGGTAGCCAACACCTCCATATATATATAGCAGGCGGGACCACCAGGGACATTACTAGTGGGGGGAATGAGCTGGGGAAACCATCACCTCCATATATTCAGCAGGCGGGTGGGACAGCCAGGGACGTTACTAGAGGGGGAACGAGCTGAGGAAGCCATCACCTCCATATATTCAGCAGGTGGGTGGGACAGCCAGGGACCTTAACAGAGGGGGGATGAGCTGGGGAAGCCATCAGCTCCATATATATAGCAGGCGGGTGGGACAACCAGGGACATTACAAGTGGGGGGAATGAGCTGGGGAAGCCATCACCTCCATATATTCAGCAGGCGGGTGGGACCGCCAGGGACATTACCAGAGGGGGCAATGAGCTGGGGAAGCCATCACCTCCATATATATATATAGCAGCGGGTGGACCACCAGGGCGTTACTAGATGGGGGACGAGCTGAGGAAGCCATCACCTCCATATATTCAGCAAGCGGGTGGGACGGCCAGGGACGTTACTAGAGGGGGGATGAGCTGGGGAAGCCATCAGCTCCATATATATGGCAGGCGGGTGGGACCACCAGGGACATTACTTGAATGGGGAATGAGCTGGGGAAGCCATCACCTCCATATATTCAGCAGGCAGGTGGGACCACCAGGGACATTACCAGAGGGGGGAATGAGCTGGGGAAGCCATCACCTCCATATATTCAGCAAGCGGGTGGGACCACCAGGGACATTACTTGAATGGGGAATGAGCTGGGGAGCCATCACCTCCATATATTTAGTAGGGACCAATGCCATGACATCCTCGCTAGTATTGATTCTACTATCCACCTCTTACAACGGACACTGTACCTCTTGGCTTCTTCTCGCTCTGCATACAACATAAGCGACTGAAGCAAAACCAAAATGGGCACGGGTGAGAAGCAGCACCCCAATCGGGTCACCAGCTGCAGAAGCTTCTTCCGACCACCCAAAGCCATTCTCCCTTCCTACCCAGCTCCAAAAAGTAGCGCTGCACCTCCCTTCCGCCCAACCACTGCACAACTCACTTCTGCCAACCAAGCATTCATTTTCCTGCCAACCAAGCACATTGTGACGTCATATCCGCCCTCCACACAAACACCTCCGGTTAGCCAACTACGCTGTTTCTGACAGTTGCCAGCCACTCAATGCGCTTATGCCAACCAGCGGGAAATTGACATTCCGATAACTGCCAAAACCAAGCAAGGGGGAACCAACAAGTCCTCCATCCTACCCATAATAAGACCCACAACTCCCCATAATGCTCAGGGTGTATATAGAGCCATACTGTACACAAATAATGTACCTGTGCATTACTCTTCTTAGTGCCATACTTGTTTGATGGAGGTGTTTACTTCTGGAAACACTAGAGCAGTGTGGCTGCTCTACACTGGTGCCAGAGGTGGCACTCAGACCCTTTCTGTGGGCACTCAGGCCATCACCAGAGATGACTCCAGGTATCTTCCTACAGTCACAGAGAGCCCAGGACTTGCTGTGCACAGAGGTATTTTAAAGTGACAGCTCTACCTGGGACTATTTTCTGCTTTATTGGTGTCCTCAGGTGCTGGTATCAATGAAAACTGTGACAGAGCAGTATAAATCATAAATTACATTTCTGTGTTGGCACTTTGTGATAAATAAGCGGGTCTTTGTTGTAGTTTGAGCACTCGGTCTCTAAAAGGTTCGCCATCACTGCACTAGAGTATCATACTATACAGGGTCACCATATGGCAGGATACACAATACTTACCTTTACTAGATCCAACATTGCTTCATGGTCTGTTGATTGTGGCCTGTGATGAGTCTGCTCACATGTATGTGATAATAGGAAAAGACTGCAGAACCACAAGCACATGCAGGAATAGGACCTGTTCAACATAACAGGTAACAGTAACATATCTAACAAATATTCATGAAGGATTTTACTTACCGTATATTCCGGCGTATAAGACGACTTTTGAAGACAAAAATCGTTCTGTCTTCTCTGGGGTCGTCTTATCCCCGGTATAGCCCGACCGTCGGGTCCCCGGTGACATGGAGAGGGCTCACGGGCTGACCCTCTCACAGCCGGTAAGTCTTTGCAGTAGTATGTGCAGTATATGGTAGGATCGATCAGACAACCTGAGGTTAAAGTTACCCTAGGGAGTCTGAAAAATAGTATAAATAAAAAAATAATAATAATAATAAAAAACCTAAAATTTCAAATCACCCCTTTCCCTAGAACTGACATAAATAAATAAACAGTAAAATTATAAACCATTAGGTATACGACGCGTCCGAAAATGCCCGATCTATCAAAATATGATAACGGTTTTTCATATGCGTTTAACCCCGTAACGGAAAATAGCGCCCAAAGTCGAAAATGGCACTTTTTTGCCATTTTGAAAAATAAAAATCTATAAAAAGTGATCAAAGGTCGTACAGTCCTAAAATGATATCATTGAAAATATTATCAAATTTCGCAAAAATGACACCACCCACAGCTCCGTACACCAAAGTATAAAAAATTATTAGCGCCAGAATTTTGGAATCAGAAAAAAAATAATTTTTGTACGGAGGTTTTCATTTTTTGTAATGTATGAAAACATTATAAAACCTTTATAAATGTTGGTATCCACGTAATCGACCGACCCAAAGAATAAAGTAGACATGTCATTTGGGGCGCTCATGTGAAAGACGTAATCTCCAGCCCACAAGAAAATGCGCAATTGCGTTTTTTCACCAGTTTGGCATTGCACTTTGGAAGTTTTTTTCCCGCGTCTGAGTACATGCATTGAATATTTAATTAAATAAAATTTAAGCTACAGTATGTAACATTTACAGTAAAATGGACGATGGTAATGTGTTGTTGTATGCCTTATGTTTATGAGCGACAGTTTTCCTGCTATATACCTGCATGTCATAAGAATTTAATTAACCCCCTTCATCACGCTCCATGACGGATATATCCGCCATGGAGCTTGAAGGTTTATGAAAGGCTCACGGCTGAGCCTTCTTCATACAGAGGATGGGCTTTTTGCTGCATATCGCAGCAAGACCCATCGCTATCACCCGGTCGTTGCTTTGCACCGATCGCGGTGTTAACCTTTTCTTTGCCCGCCGGCAAAGTCGCCGGCGGCACTTTAAATTTGGCGGTGCATGGGCGCCGCCATCTTCCTCCGATGATCGCCGCTCCACGAACGTCATCGGGGGCGTCGATCGTTGCCATGGTAGCCTCTGGTCTTCGTTTGACCCGAGTGGATACATGGCTTCTGCCAATGCATTACAATGAGCCTGTGGCTCATTGTAATGTAAGTGAGCAGAAAGCCATATACTTGCGATACAGTAGTATGGCAGTATATGGTCATGGCAGGTGGGGCCACCAGAGACATTACTAGAGGGGGAATGAACTGAGTAAGCCATCACCTCCATATATTCAGCAGATGGGTGGGACCACCAGGGACATTACCAGAGGGGGTAATAAGCTGGGGAGCCATCACCTCCATATATATATAGCAGACGGGACCACCTGGGACGTTACTAAAGGGGGGAATGAGCTGGGGAGCCAACACCTCCATATATTCAGCAGGCGGGTGGGACCGCCAGGGACATTACCAGAGGGGGGATGAGCTGGAAGCCATCATCCATATATATAGCAGCCGGGGGCGACAACCGTGACATTAGGGGGGAATGAGCTGGGGAGCCATCACCTCCATATATTCAGCAGGCGGGTGGGACCGCCAGGGACATTACCAGAGGGGGGAATGAGCTGGGGAAGCCATCACCTCCATATATATATAGCAGGCGGGTGGGACCACAGGACTTACTAGAGGGGACGAGCTAGGACCCATCACCTCCATATATTCAGCAGCGGGTGGGAACGGCAGGGACTTTACGTAGGGGGGATGAGCTGGGGAAGCCATCACCTCCCATATATATGCAGGCGGGTGGGACACCAGGGACTTACTGAAGGGGGAATGAGCTGGGGAAGCCATCACCTCCATTATATTCAGCAGGCAGGGTGGGACCACCAGGGACATTACCAGGGGATGAGCTGGGGAACCATCACCCCTCCTATATTCAGCAAGCGGGTGGGACCACCAGGGACATTACTTGAATGGGGAATGAGCTGGGGAGCCATCACCTCCATATATTTAGTAGGGACTCAATGCCCATGACATCCTCGCTAGGTATTAGATGCTACTATCCACCTCTTACAATGGACACTGTACCTCTTGGCTTCTGCTCGCTCTGCATACAACATAAGCTGACTGAAGCAAAACCAAAATGGGCACCGGGTGAGAAGCAGCACCCCAAATCGGGTCACCAGCTGCAGAAGCTTCTTCCGACCACTCAAAGCCATTCTCCCTTCCTACCCAGCTCCAGAAAAGTAGCGCTGCACCTCACTTCCGCCCAACCACTGCACAACTCACTTCTGCCAACCAAGCATTCATTTTCCTGCCAACCAAGCACAGTTGTGACGTCATATCCGCCCTCCACACAACACCTCCGGGTTAGCCAACTAGCGCTGTTTCTGACAGTTGCCAGCCACTGAAAATGCGCTTATGCCAACCAGCGGGAAAGTGACATTCCGATAACTGCAAAACCAAGCAAGGGGGAACCAACAAGTCCTCCATCCTACCCATAATAAAGACCCAAAACTCCCCCATAATGCTCAGGGGTGTATTATAGAGCCATACTGTACACATAATAATGTACCTGTGCATTACTCTTCTTAGTGCCATACTGCTTGATGGAGGTGTTTACTTCTGGAAACAGTAGAGCAGTGATGGCTAACCTATGGTGCCAGAGGTGGCACTCAGAGCCCTTTCTGTGGGCACTCAGGCCATCACCAGAGATGACTCCAGGTATCTTCCTGCAGTCCCAGACAGCCCAGGACTTGCTGTGCACAGAGCTATTTTAAAGTGACAGCTCTACCTGGGACTATTTTCTGCTTTATTTGTGTCCTCAGGGTGCTAGTATCAATGAAAACTGTGACAGAAGGGAGTATAAATCATAAATTAAATTTCTGTGTTGGCACTTTGCGATAAATAAGTGGTTCTTGGTTGTAGTTTGGCCACTCGGTCTCTAAAAGGTTCGCCATCACTGCACTAGAGTATCATACTATACAGGGTCACCATATGGCAGGATACACAATACTTACCTTTACTAGATCCAACATTGCGTACATGGTCTGTTGATTGTGGCCTGTGTATGAAGTCTGCTCACATGTATGTGATAATAGGAAAAGACTGCAGAACCACAAGCACATGCAGGAATAGGACCTGTTCAACATAACAGGTAACAGTAACATATCTAACATATATTCATGAAGGATTTTACTTACATTAACGTCGCTTTTAGAATACAAACATGCCAAACATGCCTCCCAACTTTTGGAGAGGTTAGAGAAGCCTAAAAGTTGAAGCAGAATATGCACAACAGAGAAATGTTTTCCTCAAGCAACACCTTTTGACCCACCCCTTACTCCCCCCACACAGTATAGTTTACCCCTTAATGACTCACCCTCAAATTGTGTTGCCCCCAGATCCCTCATATTCAGATTCACCCTTATAGATATTGTGCCCACCCCCCAGCAGGTTCCCTCCATACTGTGCACCGCAGGAACTCCCCTTCTTACTGTGCACCCCCCAGCAGTACCCCTTCATACTGTTTCCCCGTCCAACAGCTCCCTTTTTTACTATGCCCCCTTCAGCAGCTACACTTCTTACTGTGCCACCTCCAGCAGATGCCCTTCAAATTGTGCCCCCTTTAGAAGATCCCTTTCTTACAGTGGCCCCTCCAGCAGCTCCTGTTCTTACTGTGGCCCCTCCAGTGGCTCCCCTTCTTACTGTGCACCGTCCAGCAGCTCCCCTTCTTACTATGTCCTCCAGTAGTCCCCCTTCATAGTATGTCCTCCAGTAGTCCCCCTTCATACTATGTCCTCCAGTAGTCCCCCTTCATACTATGACCTTTCCAGCAGATCCCTTTCTTACTGTTCCCCCAAGTAGTTCCCCTGCCAGGGAAGTGCCCGAGGTACATGCTGAACATTTTCATAGACATATACTGTCATCATACCTATTATCTCCATTTGCTCAGTATACATCACATGCCACAGGAAGCAGGATGAATAAAAGTGAGACTACAGTGGTGTGTAGGAGGCCTAAGGTTAACTTCAAACGAATGTATGCTGGGTGCACAAACAAATGTGTTGTCCGTGTGGCATACTAGTGTAATCTGTTACCGAGCTGCATCTCTGTGTTTTATCCCAATGTCATCCATTATTTTCGGCTTCCCATACATTTCTATGCATTCGCAAGATTCAACAGACCAAACCTTGAATCACTGACCTGAACTTACCTGAAGCCCTTTTCACCATCTCCACAGCTAATGGGCAGGAATGTGGGGGGGGGGGGGGGGAGAATGGGCCGGGGGTGTGGAGTTGTCTGGCATGTGGCGTTCCTTGATGACCAAAAAATGAGGAGGAGTTTCTCTCGTGATTGGGAGCAATGGCACAATTGGCACATGCCATCTTCCAATCAAAAGTTATGGGGTTTTAATAGAACCCCAGACTCAGCCAGTACCTCTCTGAAGGGAGGAGAGATGTAAGAAACTCCCCCTCACAGTGACATCACAGCCCGGGTGGGGGTCAAAATCCCACTGTGAAAACGGCCACGTGGCTTTGTTCAGTTCTGAGGACTCTTTGCATTTGAAGACTGAATCTTTCTGCGCCATGTCCTCCGTCCAATTTGCCACTTGCTATCTTATAGTTAGGGTAATATTGTTTCTTTTTTTTTCTTTTTCATAAACTGTTTGTATGTATCGAATGTATAGTGTTTCTTAGCTCATTTTTCTTTACTTCTAATCTGACAAGTTCATTTTTGAGTGTACTGTATTTTTTATGTATATTAATAAGCCTGTGCTGGTAGCCTTAAAGGTGTATTCTCGTCTGGGCATTCACATTCAGTTTCACTAATCTTCCATATATAAACATTTCTTCAATTGGATGTTATTAAAAAAATGTTCCTGTGTGAAAATAATTTCCCATAAATGTAGTCATTTGGTCCCGTAGAAACAAGATTGTGTCCCTGGATACGGCCACCTCTGCTGGAGTGATTGCACAAAGAAACAAAAAGTTTTTGTATATGAAATGTCTGGGAGTTACTGCATAACACCACAGCCGTCCTGTGGTAATGGAGGCTGAATCCAAAAAATTCAGGCAGGGCTCAATAGTGCATATCTGGCCACTGCTACCAAAGTGTGAGGTGGTCGTATCCGAGGAAGCTATCTCGTTTCTAAGGGACAACAGGTCTATGTTTATGAGAAATTATCTTCACACAGGAACATTTTTTTTAATAACATCCAATTGAAGAAATGTTTGTATATGGCAGATTAATGAAATTGAATGTAAATGCCCAGATAAGAATACCCCTTTAAGTTTCCGAAGGGAATTCGTTACCAGGTCTTTTTTAACATAGTATATGTAATGAGTGCATGTTCTGTGCAAATCATCAATGTGCATTGTCTGTATGGTTGAGGTGCCTACGGCCTTCTTATTATAAGTAACTCATGGGTGGTTATCTATACTTAGGCTATATTCACACGAAAGTATGGGGGACGGATATATGGGCGACGTATATATGGCCGATATACATACCCCATACATCGCTATGGACTCACGGCGCCCAACGGGAGCGGTACAGTGTAGCACACCTGCGGCACCCTACCGCTCCGTACCCCGTAAAAAGATAGGACATGCCATGCGCCATATATTACTATGGAGAGGGGCGGGGTGAGCGGTGCTCTCCTCCTTCTTCTTTCCCCTGGCGCTGACGGGCAACGGCAGTGTGAATGTAGCCTCAAACTTGGTTTTTAGCAGGGACTGTTATAAAACAGAACTGTGCCTCATGTCATCGCCGCTACACAGTGGTGTCAGTGGTGATGTCACGTCAACAGTAAGCACCCGCTGCAGCTTTCTGTTGACAGCACATGGCCGCTGACGTCAACCTCTAACCTCAGATGCTGTATAATGTTTACCTTGAGAGACCAGCGGTGACTGGGGATGAGGGAGAAGATAAGTATACAGGCGGTCCCCTACTTAAGGACACCCGACTTACAGACAACCCCTAGTTAAAGACGGAACCCCTATGCCCAATGTGACCTGTGGTGAAGCTCTCTGGATGCTTTACTACATTCCCAGACTGTAATGATCAGCTGTAAAGTGTCTGTAATGAAGCTTTATTGATAATCCTTGGTCCCATTACAGCAAATCATTTAGAAACTCCAACTGTCACTGGGGAAAAAAAATTGTCTGGAGCTAAAATTATAAAATATACAGTTTTGACTTAAACTCCTTGTCTTTAACTAGGGGTTGTCTGTGTTATCTAGTTCACAACTTGTAACATCAAATCAGTGCTACTTTAGTAGATCCTGTCATCTATGGCACATCCTGACTCATAATCCTGTATGATTGGAAAAACAGATGGATGGACCCCTTTAAATTTACAATAAACAAAACACCAGTAAAATTTACAGATCCAGGAGTTTATTTCACGATTGTAATTCGATTGAGGTGGAATGAACATTAAGGAAAGGGTGGAAGAATATGACATCTCCGTATAACAGACCAACCAAGTTGTATCATACAGGGCATTGTGTAGTTTAAAATAGCTTGAGCTTTCCATTCATTAAAGCCCTCCAGGTACATACAGTCCATATACTTCCACCATATCTACAGTACATTCATAAATATGGCCCACTGTAAATTATACAGATTCATAATGTGCAATACATATAAAAAGTTTTCTCCATGAGGGAATTGGTTCATCCAGTGTCACCTAAATTTTTTCCAGTGCTTCCTCCAGAGCTTCAGATCTGGGCATCCATTATTGAATTTATAATAAAGTTTTTTTAATATAGAGTTTTTGTTTCCAGTGTCTTTTATCCAAAGTCACAAATAACATAGATGATTTGAAGTCTCTGTACCAATGTCTGCTGGATAAAATATGTTCGTCCAGTGTATCCATTATTCCAGTGCTACAGGATATTTTGGTTTGGCTCTGTACTCCAGTGTTATACCCTCCCTTCCCCATTTCATGGCATCAAAGTCGAACAGAAATCTGCTGGCCATATTCCAGTGCCATAGGATGAGTTGTTTTTTTTTCTAATCCAGCATATTAAAATAATAAGAATCCTCTACAAAGTCATTCATAAAATATTATCTATAGCTGCCCCTCCCCAACCCATTGCAGTGCCCCCATTGTCCATCAAAAGCCAATGTCATAGAAGGAGATAGTCCAGCTCCTGATGAGTTTTGGCAGTAGAATGCTCTCAGTAGTATCGGGCTGTTTCTTTCCAGGTGGTGACCCAATGTCTTTGGCTGTTAGGTAGCCTGCCGCACAGCTTCTGTCTTTCCTCTTGACTAACACACACAGCATAGTGAGTTTGGCGCAAGCTGTAATGTCTAACACGATGGAAAAATCCAACCTGCAGAACCATGGAAAGCACAGAGACATGGAAGAGGGACAACATGGATGTTGTGGTTAGAATATTTTGAGATGCAAAGGTCATGAGAAAGTGGACAGTTTAACAGAGAAATAAGTCAGAAGATACCAAGAAGAAGAGGTACGATGTAAGGAGTGAATAAGAACCGATAAAAGATTAATGTGACAAAAAAATATGACATAAGGACAGAAAAAATGATGAGAGTTTTAGATAAAAGACACAAAGGAAGACATGTGTAAGAACTTTTGTAAATAAAGAGTAAAGAAACCATAGAGTAAAGAACCATAACCGTTATAAGAGACATTAGCTTTAAGATTTGTGCAGTCAGTCATAAAGAAGACCAGATAAAGACACAAGTAATTGGAGGAGGTGGGAAAGGTTTGCAAATGCTTCACTGAGCTTGTCTGGTTACCCGAGGGGCAGGGTTGGGGGTCAGTGGTCAGAGGTCGTACTCAGGAATCCTGTGTTAATCTCTCAGTCTCCGATGGTTGTACCTTCATTTCAGCCTTCTGACCTCTAACCTCATACTTGGCACGTGTGTTGGCCCTCCGGAAGAATCCACACTACAAGGCAGGAGACTGGTGAGGGGCCCGAACAGGAAAGTCATAGGGCAATGTCACAAGTTATCACAAAATAGCAGCGAGCTTTGGTTTTTCAGGTGAAAGATTATATAGTTAAAGGTGTCTGTATAGGATGAGGGACATGAATACTTATCTCAATAAGCAAGCAAGGGAGATCAGGTCAGGCAGGAATAGAAAAGTGCACAGTTACCTCGGCCATCACTGGATTACAACTGATAGGTTCATCTTATAACCTATAAACATTAGTGTTCGGATTAGGCCCTTAGACTAACAAATGATCCTGAAGAGGGCCAAGGGGCCATCTTATTCATTTTATTGCTTATTTATGCAATGCCCATATATATTCCAAAAAATCTGCATTTGGAAATAATCTTGGACATAATTTTCCATTTAGGCCTATATCATAATGTAGGTAAATTCACTTAAACACCACTAAAAACGAATGACAAATAACTAATCTAACCTGCAGTGCTCCTCTGGCCTGGCACAGGCTCCTGAAACAAAAGTCTCCCAATGCAACTCAGTATTGTCCCATTACTTTGTTAATCTTACTAAAACCTTGAAGGATTGGGTAGTAACATGACCTTTCGACATGTAGAAAAGTTACATCTAGTTTTCAAGTAATTCATAAATTTCTAAAAGGAACAATACAACAACATAATGGAGATCTTCACTTCATGGTAAAGTAGTTACTAAAGTTTTTATCCAGGATTTAGTATCAATGGACTATCCTCAATCCATCATTGGTCGGAGATGGCGCCTTCTGCACTAAACCGCTGTTTAGATCCCTGTAAATACTAAAAATAAGAGGGCTACATTTATGGGGATTGGCTGCCTTACCTTCCATAGGATGAGAATTATAAGTCCTAGAAGTAAAACTCCAGCTACGACTGCAACAATAATAATCCAGAGTGGAAGTTCAGCAGGTGGCGGCTCTACCAGTTCAGAATCTATGGTGACTGAAAACTGAAACCAAAAGTAAAATAAAGAAGGATAGAAAAAAAGGCTGGTTAATTCATGTCTTAAAACAAATTGTTTCAAATTTATCATTAGACCTTAAATAGTGTAACACATACTGATACATGGTGGTTTGGCATTTTTATGGATTCAATGTCAGTTTTCAGAAAAAGTTCTGCTGCTCCTTCCACCCAAACTCGGTCTGAATATCTGTAATCCTGGAGAAACAATACAATGAATAGAGTTCAAATACAAAACATTAAACTGTAAGAACTAGAGACAACTAATATAGGTTCAAACATGTCTAAGCACAAAATGTTGCCTTAAAATAATTAGGGAACCCATCACCAGGAATGTGATTTTTAGCCATGTTAAATAGCCCATGTTATGCTGATTTTAAAAGTGCCTTTCTCAGCATTCTGAATTATTTCAGTAGTTTAGAATAGTTTATTTTACCTGGCTCCCTACCAGAAGTGTGTGGTGAGTCCTAGGGGAAGTACGGCTGCAGCCCGTGTGTGCCTGTGTGTCCTATGACTGTGTAGGAGAGGAGACTGACACATAGACATACAGGCTACAGTTGTCCTCCCCTGGGATTCACCAAATGCTGCTGGCAGGGAGCAGGGTAATGTAAAATTAACTATTATAAAGTACTGAAATTATTCAGAATGCTGACAAAGGCGTTTTTAAAATCAGCATATCATATGCTATCGGAAACTGTCACCAGCTATAAATAACATTCCTAGTGGTAGGTTCACTTTAAAGGACATCTACCACCAGGATGAAGGACTGTAAACCAAGCACACTTACAATCAGGTGTGTGCCCTCTCTGCCAGGATCTGCTCTTCCTTCAGCTTCTTAGGACCTTGTTTTTCCAAAAAAAGGTTTTAAAAATAATGCAAATAAGCCCTAGGGACTCCAGGCTCCATAGGTGTCAAGAGAGGCTCATTTGCATAATATTTGAAACCTTTTTTGGTACAAACTAAAAGAAGCTAAAAGAAGAGCAGATCCTGCCAGAGGGGGAGCACACCAGCATGTCAGTGTGCTTGGCTTACAGTCTTTCATCCTTGGTTGAAATTGGCCATTTTTGCTTACCTCTAAAAATGTGCTGTTCCAGACTCTTGCACGAACAGTGATATTGGCCTCCTTCTCCAAGTCAGTCAAAGGGCATTCAAAACGTACACAGTTGGCGCCTCCACCTCTACACCTCTGTCATAGTAATGTAATATATTAGAATTAAGGTGGTGGCAGGAGAATGTATGCAAAAAAATAATGATAATATCAACAGCAAAAGGTTGTGATACAAAGTGGGACAATAACCATCACATAATACAAGAACCACTGGCCTATGAGAGAGGTTTGAAGATATCAACAAATAAGCAGATTCTTACCAGTACAGTATTTGGTCTCTTAACAGCTGCCAAAACTTGCACATCAGGAAATTCCAATTTAACAGTATCTCTCCGTCTTCGTCTACTCCCCGAGAGCTAAATGTAAGAAAAAAACAAGTCATCAACCCTTCAAGGACGCAGGGAGTTTTTGCGGGGGGGGGGGGGGGGTAAGGGGGAAACCAGCATGTCATCCTAAGTCCTTCCTCCTTGGTTAAAATTGGACATTATTTTTCTTACCTCTAAAAATGTGCTGTTCCAGACTCTTGCACGAACAGTGATATTGGCCTCCTTCTCCAAGTCAGTCAAAGGGCATTCAAAACGTACACAGTTGGCGCCTCCACCTCTACACCTCTGTCATAGCAATGTAATATATTAGAATTAAGGTGGTGGCAGGAGAATGTATGCAAAAAATAATGGTAATATCAACAGCAAAAGGTTGTGATACAAAGTGGGACAATAACCATCACATAATACAACAACCACTGGACTATGAGAGAGGTTTGAAGATATCAACAAATAAGCAGATTCTTACCAGTACAGTATTTGGTCTCTTAACAGCTGCCAAAACTTGTACATCAGGAAATTCCAATTTAACAGTATCTCTCCGTCTTCGTCTACTCCCCGAGAGCTAAACGTAAGAAAAAAACAAGTCATCAACCCTTCAAGGACGCAGGGAGTTTTTGCAAATTTTTCGCTCTTCACCGTCAAAAATCCATAACTTTTTCATTTGTGTACAGAGCTATGGGGCTTATTTCCAGCTTCTCAGTGATGTTATTTATTGTTCCAGGCCGTGTGCTGGAAAGGTGGGAAAAAAATCCAAATGTGGAGAAATCGGCAAGAAAACGCATTTGTGTCACTTTTTACGACTTTCACTGTGCGCTCCAAATAACACCTCTGCTTTATTCTTTGGTTCGGTGCGATCACAGTGATATGAAATTTATATAAAAATTAAACGAATGTGTACAGAATAAAAAATGTATATTTATATTACATTTTTATGTGATGTGTCACTGTTTCTGCCCAGTTTGAAAAACAGTAAACAGCTATAAAGGGATCTAAAAGGCTCGTACATTATCTAAATGATATACTTGCAAAGATTACTCACAATTCGCACAAATAGACCCCACCTCAAGCTCTTGTACACCCAAAGTCAAAAAAATTAGTTAGCCAGAATTTGGTCAAGCAAAAAAATTCTTTTTTTACACGGAGAGTTTTCATTTTGAATGTAATGAAAACATTATAAAACCGTATAACGTTGGTATCCACGAGACGCCGACGACCAAGAATAAAGTAGACCAATGTCATTTTGGGGTCGCTCGCTTGAAAGACGTAATATCCAAGCCCACAAGAAAATGGGCGCAAATGCGTGGTTTTTCAAACAGGGCAAGCTATGGATGTTGATAGGTTGTTTCCCCGCTTCTTGATACCTAGAGCATATCATGGCATAGCTGTTCAATAAAAACTGACAATAAGTGAACGCTGGGTAACAGTGTACGTAAAATGTGACGATGGTAATGTTGGTGTTAGTATGCCTTATGGTAGCGACAGTTGGTCACTGCTAATACCTGCATGTCGTAAGAATTTTAAATTACCCTGCTCCGCTCCAATGCGGTATAGATCCCATGGAGCTGTGAGGGTGTATGAAAAGGCTCACGGCGTAGCCTTACTTCAACAGAGAGTGCTTATTTTGCTGCATTCGCAGAACAAAAACCAAAAAAAAAAAAACAGACCCTCGCTAATCACCCCGGGTCGGCTTGCAAAGATAACCGACTCCGGGTGTTCACCTTTCTTGCGTCTTCTTTTGCCGCCGGCAAAGTCGCCGGCGGCACTTTAAATGTTGGGCGGCAAGGCATGGCGACGCCCATCTTGCCTCCGATCCCATCGCGCTAGTCTTCCCTGGGCCTTCCCACCAATCGTCATCAGTCGCGGCGTCGATCGCGTTGTGCCGGATGGTGTCTGTAGCGAGGATTTTACGTTTGACACCCAGGGATACATGGCTTCTGGCCATGCATTACAATTGATCCTGTGGCCATGTACATGTAGTAGTGAGCAGAAATCCTAGTTACTCGATACAGAGTATTGCAGTCTAATGGCCAGGAGCGAGCAACCTCTCAGGGTTTAATTGTACCCTATGAGGTCTAAGCAATAGTGGGAAAAAAAAGAAAAAACAACAGTTAAAAAATATGAAAAAAATAAATATTAAGTTCTAATCACCACCCCTTTCCCCTAAGAACTGATATAAAATATCATAATGAATAAATACAACGACACATTAGGTTTTGCCGCTCACACAATGCCCACAAATCTATCAAAATATAAAAAAAACTGTTATGGACGGCGGTGCCCTCCTGGAACGGCAAATGGCGACCAAATGCAGAAAAACAAAACCACTTTTACACCTTTTAGAGACATAAAAATGTAATAACAAACTGATCAAATGTCTCACAGTCCCTCAAAATGGTATTCATGAAAACTGACTCGGCTCATTTTCGCTAAAAATGACAACCTTCACAACGCGTCCTGCGCCAAGTAGAAAAGTTCATTCCCGCGTTCAGAAGGATGGGCAAAAAATTGTTTTCTTTGTTTGTACACCATTCGTTTAATTTTTGAAAATGTACATTAACGCAGTCAAACCTGTATAATTTGGTATCACCGCGATCGTACCGACCAAAGAATTAATATGAGCGTTTGATTTTGGAGCGGAGATGAAAGTCGGAAAACGAGCCCACAAGAACATGGACACACTATCAGTTTTGCAATTGTTTCACATTTGGAATTTTTTTGCGGCTTCCCACTACATGGCATGGAGTAAATATAATATCATGGTAAGTAAAATTTGTTACGGCACAAAATAACGCCCCTACACAGGGTCTGTACACGGAAAACTGAAAAGTTCGATTTGATGTGAGAGAGGGAGCAGAGAACAAGTAGCGAAAACCCGCCGTGCCTCAGGGGTGTAAAAAAAAGGCCATGTTAATTTTCACCAAATCTGTTTTTTTTTTTTATTTGACCGGTGTTTGTCTGCGTTGTAAAAGGTAGTTTTATACTGACGGCGCGGAATATACTTAGATCGTGATTTAAACAGGAAAGAAGGGGGTCGGTCTAACACCAGGTCGGCATGATACGCCCGGAATATACATACATAACGTCAACTTTTAGGAATACAAACTGCCTCCCAACTTTTTGAAGAGGTTAAGTATACCTAAAAGTTGAAGGCAGATATGCACAACAGAGAAATGTTTTCCTTCAAGCAACTAGCACCTTTTTGACCCCACCCCTTACTACACCCCCCACACAGTATAGTTACCCCTTAATGACTCACCCTCAAATTGTGTTTGCCCCCAGATCCCTCATATTCAGATTCACCCTTATAGATATTGTGCCCACCCCCCAGCAGGTTCCTCCATACTGTGCCCACCGCAGAACTCCCTTCTCGGTGCACCCCCAGCATACCTCCGCCTTCATCAACTGTTTCCCCATCCCGTCCAACAGCTTCCCCTTTTTTACTATGCCCCCTTCAGCAGCTACACTTCTTACGTGTCCACACTCCACAGACAGCCCCTTCATATTGTGCCCCCTTTTAGAAGACCCTTCTTACCGGCCCCTCCAGCACTCCTGTTCTTAACGTGGGCCCCTCCTGTTCCCCCCCCTTCTTACTGCTGTCACCGTCCAGCAGCTCCGCCCTTCTTACTATTGTCCTCCATCAGTTCCCCTTCTATTCAGTATGTCCTCCATAGTCCCCCTTCATGACTACTGTCCGCCAGTAGTCCCCCTTCTACTAGACCTTTCCAGCAGATCCCTTTCTTACTGTTCCCACCAAGCAGTTCCTCCATGCCAGGGAAGTGCCCGAGTACATGCTGAACATTTTCATAGACATATACTGTCATCATACCTATTATCATCCATTTGCTCAGTATACATACATGCCCAGGAGCAGGATGAATAAAGTGAACTCAGTGGTGTGTAGGTGGCCTAAGGTTCCTTCAACGAATGTATGCTGGGCCGCACAAAAAAAATGTGTTGTCCGTTGGCATAATATGTAAATCTGTTACCGAGCTACATCTCTGTGTTTCATCATCCCAATATCATCCATTATTTTCGGCTTCCCATACATTTCACTGCATTCGCAAGATTCAACAGACCAAATTGAATCACTGGACCTGAACAGACTTACCTGAAGCCCGTTTTCACCATCGTCCACAGCTATGGCAGGAATGTGGGGGGGGGGGGGAGAATGGGCGGGTGTGGAGTTGTCTTGCTGTTGCGTGTCCTCCTTGATGACCAAAAAATGAGGAGGAGTTTTCTTTGTGATTGGGAGCAATGGCACAATGGCACATGCCATCTCTTCCAATCAAAAGTTGTGGGGTTTTAATAGAACCCCAGACCGTCCATACCGATCCTCTGAAGGGAGGAGAGATGTAAGAAACGCCCCCTCACAGTGACATCACAGCCCGGGTGGGGGTCAAAATCCCACTGTTGAAAACGGCCACGTTGCTTTGTTCATGGTTCTGAGGACTCTTTGCATTTGAATACTGAATCTATCTGCGCCGTGTCCTACCGTCCTTTGCATCTTCCACTTTGACTATCGTCTTAGGTAAGTACTGTTTTTCTTTTTTTTTTTTTCATAACTGTTTTATTATCGAATGTATAGTGTTTCTCTTAGCTCAGTTTTCTTTACTTCTAATCTGACAAGTTCATTTTTGAGTGTACTGTCTTTTTAATTTATATAATCCTGTGCGGTAGCCTAAATGGGTATTCTCGTCTGGGCATCACATTCAGTTTTCACTACTCTTCCATCATATAAACATTCAATTGGAGTTATTAAATAAATGTTCCTGTGGTGAAGATAATTCCCAAAATGTAGTCATTTGGTCCCGTAAACAAGACTGTGTCCCGGGATACGTGCCACCTCTGCTGAGGGATTGCACAAAGAAACAAAAGTTTTTGTATATGAAATGTCTGGGATTACTCGCATAACCCACAACCGTCCTATGGTAATGGAGGCTGAATCCAAAAATTCGCGGCAGGGCTCATATGCATATCTGGCCACTGCTACCAAGTGTGAGTGTGGTCGTATCCGAGAAGCTATCTCGTGTCTAAGGGACAACAGGTCTATGTTTATGAGAAATATCTTCACACAGGAACATTTTTTTTAATAACATCCAATTGAAGAACTGTTGTAGATGGCAGATTAAAGAAATTGAATGTAAATGCCCAGATAAGAAATACCCCTTTAAGTTTCCGAAGGGAATTCGTTACCAGGTCTTTTTAACATAGTATATGTAATGATGAATGTTCTGGGTTCAAATCATCAATGTGCATTGTCTGTGTGTGTTGAGGGTGCCTACGCCTCTTAGTATAATGTTAGAACTCTGGTTGGTTACTATACTTAGGCTTATTCACACAAAGTTGGTGGGACGGTATATGGGGCAGACGTATATAGTGGCCGATATACACCCCCATACATCGCTAATGGACCAACGCAGCGCCACAACGGGAGCGGTAACATGGAGCAACACCTGCGGCGCCCTACCTGCTCCTATACCGCTACCCACCGTAAAAAAGATAGGACATGCCATCTTCTACGAAACGGCGCCATGCGCCATATATTACTATGGAGAGGGGTGGGGGTGAGCTGGGTGCTCTCCTCCTTCTCTTCTTTCCCCTTGGCTCTGAGCCGGGCAACGGCAGTGTGAATGTAGCCTCAACTGGTTTTAGCAGGGACTTTTTATAAAACAAACCGTGCCTCAATTCATCGCCGCTACACAGTGGTGTCAGTGGTGTTGTCATTCAACAGTAACACCCCTCAGCTTTTCTGTTGACAGCAGCAATGGCCCGTGACATCTCAACCTCCCCTAACCTCAGATGCTGTATAATGTTTACCCTGAGAGACCAGCGTGACTGGGATGAGGAGAAGATAAGTATACAAGGCGGGTCCCCTACTTAAGGACAACCCAACTTACAGCAACAACCCCTAGTTAAAGACGGAACCCCTATGCCCAATGTGCCCTGTGGTGAAGCTCTCTGGATGCTTTACTACCTCCCAGACTGTAATGATCACTGTAAGTGTCTGTAATGAAGCTTTATTGGGATATCCTTGTCCCGACAGCAATCATTAGAAACTCCAACTGTCCACTGGGGAACAAAAATTGTCTCTGAGCTAAAATTATAAAATATCAAGTTTTGACTTAACTTTGTCTTTAACCAGGGGTTGTCTGTGTTATCTAGTTCACAACTTGTAACATCAAATCAGCGTGGGCGACGTTAGTAGATCCTGCATCTATGGTAACATCCCGACTCATAATCCTGTATGATTGTGAAAAACAGATGTGTGTGTCCCCTCTTTAAATTTACAATAAACAAAACACCAGTAAAATTAACAGATCCAGGGAGTTTAGTTTCACAATTGTAATTCGATTGAGGTGGAAGAACATTAAGGAAGGGTGGAAGAATATGACATCTCCATATAACAGACCAACCAAGTTGTATCATACAGGGCATTGTGTAGTTTCAAATTAGCTATTGAGCTTTCCATTCATTAAGTCCCCTCCAGGTACATACAGTCCATATACTCCACCATAGCTACAGTAGCATTCATAAGTATGGCCCACTTAAATTATCAGATTCATAATGTGCATACATATAAAAAGTTTTCTTCGCATGAGGGAATTGGTGTCATCCAGTGTCACCTAAATTTGTCCAGTGCTTCCTCCTCCAGAGCTTCAATCTGGGCATTCCATTATTGTAATTTATAGAAGTTGTTTTTTATATAGAGTTTGTTGTTTCCAGTGTCCTTTTTATATCCAAAGTCACAAATAACATAGAGGATTTGAGAGTCTCTGTACCACATGTCTGCTGAAATAAATATGTTCCTCCAGTGTATCCTAGTTTCAGTGGCTACAGGATATTTGGGGCTCTGTAACCCAGTGTTATACCCCTCCCTTCCCCTTTCATGGCATCAAGTCGAACAGACAATCTGCTGGCCTATTCCAGTTGCCATAGAATGAGTGTTTTGTGTTTTTTTCTATTCCCTCAGCTATTTAAAAATAATAGAATCCTCTACAAAGTTGCATAAACAATTATCTATAGCGGCCCCTTCCCCAACCCATTGCGTGCCCCCATTGTCCATCAAAGCCAATGTCATAGAAGGAGATAGTCCACTCCGATGAGTTTTGGCGTAGACTGACTCTCAGTAGTATCGGGCTGTTTCTTTCCATGGTGGACCCAATGTCTTTGGCTGTTAGGTAGCCTGCCGCACAGCTTCTGTCTGTTCCTCTTGACTAACACACACAGCATAGTGAGTTTGGCACAAGCTGTAATGTCTACACGATGGAAAATATCCAACCGCAAACCATGAAACACAGAGACATGGAAGAGGGACAACATGGATTTGTGGTGAATTTTGAGATGCAAAGGTCATAAAGTGGACATTTAACAGAGAAATAAGTCAGAAGATACAAGAAGAAGAGGTACGTGTAAGGTGAATAAGAACCGATAAAAGATTAATGTGACAAAAATATGACATAAGGACAAAAAAATGATGAGATTGTTAAGATAAAACATAAAGGAAGACATGTGTAAGAACTGTTGTAAATAAGAGTAAGAAACCATAGATAAAGACCATAACCGTTTAAAGAGACTTAGCTTCAAGATTTGTGCAGTCACTCATAAGAAGCACAGAATACAAGACACAAGTCAATTGGAGGAGGTGGGAAAGGTTTTGCAAATGCTTCACGCGCTGTCTGTTACCCCGAGGGGCAGGGTTGGGGTCAGTGGTCAGAGGTCGTACTCAGGAATCCTGTGTTAATCCTCAGTCTCCGATGGTTTACTCATTCATCATTCGCCTTCTGACCTCTAACCTCATACTTGCCCGTGTGTTGGGCCCTCCGGAAGAATCCACACTACAAGGCAGGAGACTGGTGAGGGCCGAACAGGAAGTCATAGGGCATGTCTACAAGTTATCACACAAATCCAGCGAGCTTTTTTTCTCAGGTGAAAGATTATATGTTAAAGGTGTCTGATACAGGATGAGGGACATGAATACTTATCTCAATAAAGCAGCAAGGGATGATCAGGTCAGCAGGAATAGAAAAGTGCACAGTTACCATCGGCCATCCACTGGATTACACTGATCGGTTCAGTATAACCTATAATAGTGTTCGGATTAGGCCCTTAGACTAACAAGATCCTGTAGAAGGGCCAAGGCCATCGTTACATTTTATTGCTTTTTATGCAACCACTATATATCCAAAAACTGCGATTGGAAATAATCTTGGAGCACATGTTCCATTGAGGGCCTAAATCATAATGTAGTATAATTCACTTAAACACCACTAAAAACGAATGACAAATCCTTATCTAACCTGCATGCTCTCTTGGCCTGGCACAGGCTCCTGAAACAAGTCTCCCATGCAACTCAGTAATTTGGCCATTACCTTGTTAATCTTACTAAAACCTAGCTAGATTGGGTAGTAACATGACCTTTCAACATGTGGAAAACAGTTACATCTAGTTTTCGAAGTAATTCATACATTTTCTAAAGGAACAATACAACAACATAATGGAGATCTTCACTTCATGGTAAAGTAGTTTACTACAAAGTTTTTATCCAATGTTAGTATCAATGGACTCATCCTCAATCCATCATTGTCTGCAGATGGCGCCTTCTGCACTAAACCGCTGTTTAGAATCCTGTAATATACAAAATAAGGGCTACATTTATGGAGAATTGCGCTCTACCTTCATAGAGAGAATTAAAAAAGTCCTAGAAGTAAAACTCCAGCTACGCACGCCTGCAACAATATAATCCAAGTGGAAGTTTCCGCCGGTGCGGCTCTAACCATTTCAGAATCTATGGTGACTGAAAACTGAAACCAAAAGTAAAATAAAGAAGGATGAAAAAAAGGCTGGTTAATTCAGTTTAAAACAAAATTGTTTCAAATTTATCATTAGACGCCTTAATAGTGTAAAATCCATACTGATACATGTGGTTTGGGCATTTTTATGGATTCAATGTCGTTTTCAGAAAAAGTTCTGCGTGCTCCTTCCACCCAAACTCGGTCTGAATATCTGTAATCCTGGAGAAACAATACATGAAAGAGTTAGATACAAAAACATTAACAGTAAGAACTAGACAACTAATATAAGTTCAAACATTCTAAGCACAAAATGTTGCCTTAAATAATTTAGGAACACGTCACCAGGAATGTGATTTTTAGCCATGTTAAATAGCTCACGTTATGCTGATTTAAAAGTGCCTTTCTCAGCATTCTGAATTATTTCAATAGTTTAATAGTTATTTTTACACTGGCTCCCTACAGAAGTGTGTGGTGAGTCCTAGGGGAAGTCGGCTGCAAGCCCGGGTGTGATGACTGTGTAGGAGGAGAGAGACTGACACATAGACATACAGGCTACAGTGTGTCCTCCCCTGGGTTCACCAATCCGCTGGCAGGGAACAGGGTTAATGTACAAATTAACTATTATAAAGTACTGAATTATTCAGAATCTGACAAAGGCTTTTAAAATCAGCATATCTAGCTATCGGAAACTGTCACCAGCTATAAATAACATTCCTAGTGGTAGGTTCACTTTTAAAGGACATCTACCACCAGGATGAAGACTGTAAACCAAGCACACTTACATCAGTGTGTGCCCTCTCCCATGATCTGCTCTTCCTTCACAGCTTCTTAGGACTGTTTTTTCCAAAAAAAGGTTTTAAAAATAATGCAATAAGCCCTAAGGACTCCAGTCTCCATAGATGTCAAGAGAGGCCCTTTGCATAATATTTGAAACCTTTTTTGGTACAAACAAGAGCAAGAAGCTAAAAAAGCAGATCCTACAGAGGGGAGCAACCAGCATGTCAGTGGCTTGGCTAAGTCTTTCATCCTTGTTGAAAGTTGGCCTTTTGCTTCCCTACCTCTAAAAATGTGCTGTTTCCAGACTCTTGCACGTAACAGTGTCTGGCCTCCTTCTCCAAGTTCAGTCAAAGGGCATTCAAACGTACACAGTTTGGCGCCTCCACCTCTACACACTCTGGTCATAGATGATGTAATATATTAGAATTAAGGTGGTGGCAGGAGAATTGTATGCAAAAATATGATAATCAACATGCAAAAAGGTTGTGATACAAAGTGGGACATACCTACAATATACAAGAACCACTGGCCTATGAGAAGAGGTTTTGAAATATCAACAAATAGCAGATTCTTACCAGTAACAGTATGTGGTCTCTTAGACAGCTGCCAAAACTGGCACATCAGGAAGTCCAATTTAACAGTATCTCTCCGTCTTCGTCTACTCCCCGAGACTAATGTAGATAAAAAAACAAGTCATCACCCCTTCAAGGACGCAGGGAGTTTTTGCTAATTTTTCTTCCTCCTTCATCACCGTCAAAAAATCCATAACTTTCATTTGGGTCCGTGACAGAGCTATGGGGCTTATTTCCAGCTCTCAGTGATGTTATTTATTTTCATCAGGTCGCCGTGTACAGGAAAGCTGGGAAAAAATCCAAATGTGGAAAATCGGCAAGAAACGCATTTGTGTCACTTCTTGTGGGCTCATTTTACGACTTTCACTGTGCGCCCAAATAACACCCGCTTTATCGTTTGGTTCGTGCGATCACAGTGATATGAAATTTATATAAATGTATTGTTTTATACACTTTCAAAAAAAACGAATATGTACATGAATAAAAAATGTTATTTATATTTACATGTTTTATTGTGATGTAAATGTTGTAAATAGCGTTTTGGGCACTATTCTCCCGTGATGGGCTGGTAACCAGGACCCACCCGTTGTTTATATTTTGATAGATCGGACATTTTGAAACATGGTGATACCTAAAATGCTTGTGATTTTTAATGTTTATTACGTTTTATATCAGTTCTAGGAAGGGGGGGGGTGATTTATATTTATAAGTTTTTATTTTTTTTTTTAACTTTTTTTTTTTACTATTTTTTTAGGTCTGATTGTTTCTACCATACGCTGCAATATTACCGTATTTTTACAAAGTATTTATTACAATGAACCACTGTCTCATTGTAATGAAACTGCAGAAACCAGACAGCTTCGGGTCTGCCGAAGACCCATGTCTATAACGAAAACCGATCGCCATTCCCTGATGACATTCCAGGGAGCGCCAATCACATCAAAAAGACGCTGTGGGCAATATGCAGCAAACCCCACCTCTGTATGAAGAGAGCTCAACCCAGGACCCCTCTTCATATAGCCTCAACACCTCTGCGCCGTACATGTTTGCCGTGGAGAGTGAAGAGGTTAAAGGGGTTGTCTGATTGTTAATAAAATTCTGGAGCTGGGCTGGTGAGAGATTCACCTTATCCTCGGTCCCTGTATCCTGCGCCGCCGTATCGCTGGTCCGTGCCCTGATGTATCAGGTGCTGGAATATGTGGATGGGTGGTCATGGTCAACCACATCGGCCAGCATCTAAGCAGAGCTTCTGTGCCCCTGTAAACAAACATAGGCACGGACCGGCGAGACGGCAGCGCGGGATACCGAGAGTGACACAGTTTGTTTTTTTAAAAATCCCTCCCCAGCCTGGCTCCTTTAGTCGGCCCCTTTAAGAAGAGAAAAAGCCTTGCAGTCACATCATTCCAGTGGGACATGTGTAATTCTTCATTTCCCCTGCAGAGGCATTGCAGGATAATTTAACACATACAGTTGTGTTCCCTCACATATTAAAAATATATATTCAGAAAAAGCTTCTGCAAGAGCCAATAATATTTTTATAATATAATATACAGAATCTCTACTTACTAGTGGCCTTAGACATCCAAACTATAGTCCCACTAAAGACTGAATACAGACTTACTGTGAGGTTTAAGGGGTTAATAACGTCTCCTTTCGGCTGGGGGGGGGTGATTTATTTTTAATAAGTTTCTATTTTATTTGTTATTTTATTTATTATTTTATTTTTTTTTTACTATTTTTTTTAGGATGGTCTGATTGTTTCTACCATATGCTGCAATATTCCCGTATTTTTACAAAATATTTATTACAATGATCCACTGTCTCATTGTAATGAAACTGCAGAAACCAGACAGCTTTGGGTCTGCCGAAGACCCATGTCTATAAAGAAAACCGATCGCCATTCCCTGATGACATTCCAGGGAGCGACAATCACATCAAAAAGACGCTGTGGGCAATATGCAGCAAACCCCACCTCTGTATGAAGAGAGCTCAACCCAGGACCCCTCTTCATATAGCCTCAACACCTCTGCGCCATACATGTTTGCCGTGGAGAGTAAAGAGGTTAAAGGGGTTGTCTGATTGTTAATAAAATTCTGGAGCCGGGCTGGTGAGAGATTCACCTTATCCTCGGTATCGGTATCCTGCGCCGCCGTATCGCTGGTCCGTGCCCCGATGTATCAGGTGCTGGAATATGTGGATGAGGGGCATGGTCAACCACATCGGCCAGCATCTAAGCAGAGCTTCTGTGCCCCTGTAAACAAACATGGGCATGGACCGGTGAGACGTCAGCGCGGGATACCGAGAGTGACACAGTTTGTTTTTTTAAAAATTCCTCCCCAGCCAGGTTCCTTTAGTCGGCCCCTTTAAGAAGAGAAAAAGCCTTGCAGTCACATCATTCCAGTGGGACATGTGTAATTCTTCATTTCCCCAGGAGAGGCATTGCAGGATAATTTAACACGTACTGTTGTGTTCCCTCACATATTAAAAATATATATTCAGAAATAGCTTCTGCAAGAGCCAATAATGTTTTTATAATATAATATACAGAATCTCTACTTACTAGTGGCCTTAGACATCCAAACTATAGTCCCACTAAAGACTGAATATAGACTTACTGTGAGGTTTAAGGGGTTAATAACGTCTCCTTTCGGCTGACATTGTGTCTCATTCTTTGTCTTTACCAACACCTCTGTAAGGTATAAAAGCCACTTGCCATTGGCCACTTCATAAGGCCAGTCCACAGCGAGGATCAGGGACACCTGGTCGTTGAGGGGCTCACCCTCATTTTTAACCTGAAACAAAAGTTAGTCCAGTTTAGCTCAATATCTCCTGTAACTTCCATTTGGGATATTCTTTAACATCTCTCACCTTAAAAACAAACTCCACAGGACTGCCCACGTCTTGTGGTGTCTTCATTGCTGATTCACCCATTACTTGACCACTGAAATAGGTCTGTAGGTTCTGAGGAGACCTGTGTAGTATCATCATAAAGAGCAAGGAAGGAGACTCTGTTACTTTTCACATATACAGCTATTGAATGACTTGTATCGCTCACAGGTCCTTTAGCCCCCTAACATTATATACCAGGGGCAGGGGCTGCAGACTATAAACTGGGGCATGGGCTGCTGGCTATATACTTGGGGCAGGGGCTGCAGGGCATATAGTGGGGGGAGGCACTGGCTATATACTAGGGGCTGTGGCTGCTGGCTATATATTAGGGGGCAGGGGCTGCAGGCTTTATACTGGGGCAGGGGCTGCAGGCTATATACTGAGGGCAGTGGCTGCAGGCTATTAACTAGGGACAGGGGCTACTGGCTATATATTGGGGGGCAGGGGCTGTAGGATTTATACTGGGGCATGGGCAGCAGGCCATATACTGAGAACAGGGGCTGCAGGCTATACTAGTGGGCCGGGGTGCTGGCTATATACTAGGGGGCAGGGGCTGGCTGGCTATACAATGGGGGCAGGGAGCTAGCAGGCTATATACTAGGGGGCATAGGTTGGCTGATTATATACTAGGGGGAATCTGCTGGCTGGCTATACACTGGGGACAGGGGCTTCGGACATATACTGGGGGCAAGGAGCTGGCTGTATACTGGGGGCATGAGCTGGCTATCTATATACCAGGGGGCATGGGCTGGCTATATACTGGGGGACAGGATCTGTTGGCTGTATACTGGGGGCATGAGCTGACTGGCTATATACCGGGGGCAGGGGCTGCTGGCTATATACTGGACGGTATGGGCAGGATGGCTATATACTGGTGGCAGGGGGCTGGCTATATATTTGGGAACAGGGGGCTGGCTAGCTATATATTGAGTGGAGGCTGTGACCAATGCATTTCCCAAATTAGACTCATACTAGGTTTTCCCAGTTTTGGTGTTAGAATTAGGTACCTCGGCTTATACTCGGGTCAGCTTATACGCAAGTATATATGGTACACAAATTTGAATGTTAAATCCCCCGCTTAGCCCCCCGATTTGTGTTTCGTGAAAGCCGGCGCTATTGCAACACAATCTGATCGCGTGCGACACAATCTCCAGCGCGAACCCGACGAAAATGCGGCCACGGACCCTTAAATAAATAAGCCCCATCTTGTGTACAATACGGCAGTCCCCATAACACATGGAATTCATAATAACAATTCTCAATCAATGGGTAGATAATTGCATTGCATACTTACACAGACAAAGAAGTCTTCAATGTGTAATCTACAAAAAATTCGGCAGATTCCTCCTCCAGACCGTCTTGTTTACTCAATCTGAGAACAAAATAATGGTGGGATCTTAGCTTTGTACTTAGGCATCATATGTAGATGGGCATAAAAGAATTATTTAGAGTTAAATAACTCATTGGGGCACATTTACTTAGAATGTCGGAAACTGCACTAAATGTGCTATTTCCGTGTATAGCTGGGTGCGGGACTCACTAAGATCGTGCGCCAGAAATCATGAATGTGTCGCTTCCCCACACTGGCCCAACATCTTTTTGTGATGCACCTTTATGCATTGTGCGACACAATTTGCAAGTTAAATACAGTGCTCGGTCCGAATCAGTCGGACTGACTGACAGCGTGCCCCCTAATTTGTGTCGCATGGAAGCCAGCACAGCTGTGCCACAAAAGGGAAGCGTGCAACACAATAGCGGTACGGACACTGCATAAATACCTGTGCAAGCCGTTTTAGCCTAGAAGAATGTGCACAGTCAAATAAAAGTGCAACAAAAGCGCCTTTAGAAAATGAGCCCCATTAGCTCTCTGGGGCAGATTTAAAACCACAGGAATTTCCGTCTCCCAACCAGTTTCGGACAATCTCTAACTTGGACGCCACTATGGGCGTGTTGGGGTGGCCAGGCAGAAGGTGGGCGGGGATGTGAACGCTTGGACTCTCACATTTACTATAGTCTCTGCTGGAAAAGCATCAGAGACTTTAGCAGAAGTCTCCACCAGTTCTGATCTGGTCTATAGGTCAGAACTGGTGGAGTTTGCGCCCATGTTCACTAGTAGGTCGGACCACCAGCGGGGCATTCTAAACGTCTGTGTTAACGAGTTCCCCTCTTTGTGTATTATAGACGCTGGAAGGAATTTATTAAAGACTGACATCTAGAAATTCCGTTGCTGGTGCTCCGGCACCTGTATTCACATAGAGCTTCCGGCCTCTTCGTGAATATGGCCATAAACTCAGCCAGTAACGACTTGTAGACCAGATTGGAACTGGCAGAGTTTTCTACTATAGCCAGTTGTCCAGAAAAGGCTATAGTAAATGTGATTCACACCCCAGCCCGCCTTCCACACACCCCACATCCAAAACCCTATAGTGGCGTGCGAGTCAGATAATGGCCAAAACTGTGGGGAGAGGGAGATTCATGTGGTTTCTCCACCAGAAAACTGGACTGGACTATGAGACACTGTATGTTTTTGTTTGGGATTGGGGCCTCCCTCTATTAATTTAAAAGAACCAAAAAGGATATTTAGAAGATTTTTATGTAAACAACCTCTTTAAGGTATAAAAACTCGGTACCGAGAACCCCCTAAAAGCTAGTATCAAGGGATTGTGTCTATTTATGAAGCCAAAAGACCCCTTTCATCACTAGGCTCCTCATCTACTACTACTTTGTCTTTCCTTACGTGGAGAGCTGTAGAGCAGTGATCACTTCTCTGGTCTTCAAGCCAATGCCAAATGCTTGAAATGTAATGTCAACCTCAGCCTATGGAATAGAAACATATTTAAGCCATTTAACAACTCAACCCAGACAATGTCCACAAGCTATTAGATCAAAAAAAGCTACTCACCCTTTGGTTTCTTCTGAAAGGGTTTCCGAGCTGACACAAGACAGTACCATCAAAGACACAGGGTCCAGACTACCAACAGAACAGTATAATTATATCATCTTACACATCTCATCCGGATGTACATTATACTGCCCTATTATACTTACTGGTCGCACTGAAGAGAAGACAAGTTCATCAGGCAACGTGACATTTAGCGTGGCTTCATGAGCATCATCAGCTGAAGAGGTGGAGGTAGGGAAATTGGTCACAACTATTCGAAGGTGCAACTTCTGCTCACTGTTATCATAATAGAGAACCTGCGATCCATTCACTCTGTGGGAAGAGACACAGAAAGTTATAGAGAGAAATAGGGAGATGTTATATGGAGTAATAGGAGGAGATATAGGGAGATGTTAGATGGAGTAATAGGAGGAGATATAGGGAGATGTTATATGGAGTAATAGGAGGAGATATAGGGAGATGTTATATGGAGTAATAGGAGGAGATATAGGGAGAGGTTATATGGAGTAATAGGAGGAGCTATAGAGAGATATATGGAGTAATAGGAGGAGATATAGTAAAAACACACTGGGATTTATCATGGTGTGTAAGCCAGTTTTTGCAGGTAATCCTGCTTCGTGGCTGTGCGCTATCTATACCCTGAGCTACAAATTGATGCAGGTTGTAGTCCAAGCCTATGCCAGGCATCACCTGGTGTAGAAATGACTGGCAGCGCAGCCACCAGCTGGATATAATCAGGAAGTATCTGTATATATCGGTGTTAACATCATACGCTGGCACGCCCATGTAGTTTATAACCAAAGAATAGATTTGAGACAATGCTACACATGGTTGTTAATGATCTGACCTTGGAAGTGGTTTTGAGTCTTCCCCCAGGTACTCATACTGCATCTGTAAGTTGCTCCTACACACATTATCTGCTCCACACTCTTTCTGAAAGTGGATCTGAAAGAAAATATAATGCATAGTTGACTGATGTTATGAGATTGTAGAATGTGCTGCACAATAACAAGTTTGCAATTAGATATACAACTTCTTTATGGCCACCTACTCTTTGTACATAACCCGCAAGTGATATGGTTCAAACCCCACCTATAAGCCCCCATGAGACATTTTTGTAGTTAGGAATAAGG